>CM068586.1:33015995-33177161 GCA_035048485.1 Pteria penguin
TCTTTTGACTGAAGGTTGGTTGGTTGGTTTATTGGTGTTTTACGTCGCTTTCAATAATTTTTCAGTTATATCGCGAAATGGAAGCAGGAGGTGACCAACCTCTTTAACATAGTGGCACAACCCGGGAATCTAACCTTGATCGTCGGCGCCGCAATCCAAGCGCTTAACCACTACATTGAGCCTGCCCCCTTTGACTGAAGGAGACATGATATCAATGAATTTCTGTATCATTGTGCAATGATGCAGTTTATTTTTAAACTTAAAAAAAAACAGGGTATTTGAAGGTAACCTTCAGTTGATAATCAACAAAAACTTTCCCACTTGTCCCTACGGGAAATCGAACCCTGACCTATCAGAGAATATCGAGTCTCGAATATAACTATAACTACAGCGAGGTCAAGAATAGTACTCTATCGAGCTCGGATATAGAGATCCGTGTAGCTTTGTACTACTTTTTACAACAGCCATCGAATAAGCATTTATGAGTCATACATAAAAAATGGAATTTGAATTAAATAGATTTTCGTAACAGTTATATCATCGCCAAAGTAGAGACGAGAAAAGAACATGTCATTTTATATAGGACACTTCATTATTCAGATATCACATGCATTAATCAGAGTTTCAACATTGAGGACAGTCTTTTAAGTTTTAATTCGCTGATATTCACATGTAAAGAAATTATTCTGTACAAGCAAAATACGCCTCAGTACATCATTATGCATTGGGAAAGTATAGCACTACATTGCTAATGTATCAGTGGTTTGAACTGGCTATTCAGACAAAACCATCGCTATCCAAAACATTACCTACTCACACTCGCTTTAAAGGAAAAAGAAAATGTTTGTCCAATAGCTTACAAATTCCTATAATCTATCAAAGATTTGTGTGCTTAGACTGAAAAAATAATACATTTCAAACCTTTTACTTCCCATAAAAAGTTTTGATTAATGTGCTTTTCTTTGTTAGATGACCTCATGGATTGTGCCAGACTGTTTACTCAGGTCGATCGCCTGACATTTATAGAAAATCTAAAATGCGATAACGTTTTAAATTCAAGCTTTGATTTGGAAAATGGGTCAATAAATAAGTCTACCTAAACTATGCTGGAGATACCAGAGTTCATTTTACATCTTGGTCTTTCGTAGAACACACCAAATGTAGATTATTAAAGCCTTTTAAAATTAATACAATTAACATCATCTAAAAGACATGGAAGGTGAATATTGCTGTGCTTGACTTCAAAACATGTAATTTTTTTTTAAACTAATCATTAATCGCAAGAGTTGATAAAGTTCAATCGGCGAGCACTTTTCGATATATTCTTTCACCGTTATACACAAAGTAATTTCTTAGGCGTACAATGTAAGTAATTAAATTTCAATGTTTTAATCAATATGTGTGTGTCTTTAATGCCTTATCAATAACCCAGACCCGATTACTTCGAAGTCATTAAAATGGATCAATGCACAATTCTAGAATCATCAACTCGGCTCATTAGCTTTCTTATTTAGGTTTTACACATCGCAAGGATCTGTTCATATACAACAAGCCACGCTCCAACATACACGTGTAAAACAAGACTTTTGATTTAACTTTTAATTGAGAACTTTAGACAAACACAAAACAGGTTCTAATTATAAATTTTCCTCAGAAATCTTTAACAATTTTGTACAAGGATCCAATTTTCGAATAATAACATCAGGAAGTCTTAACGATTTCTCCTTTGTCTTTATTACTTTAAATTATTCTAATGTTTACCATTCTAGTTTCCTCAAAAATCCCAATACTTCAGAAAAACGATTTTTCAAGCCATCTGTTTAAAATTCGTTTCTGGAAATGCCCGAATAAAAATTTGTTCGAGAGCAAGTTCAACACTAAAACATATGGCTTGTGCGTATAACTTTAAAATTTAGACGCATATTGCAAGAACTTTGCTAAAGCAATTCCAATTAATCGCAATTGTGGCGTTACATGCGGCATCTGAAGTAACGTAATGAATTAGTATTCGCTTCATTTTTTCTGATCCCGAAAATCCTTCATTAAATACGATAATCTCTTCATTTTCTTCAAGTGGTAGGTCCACTCATAGGAAGTAGAATCATAACATATGTTTTAGAATCAATAGACGGGCATCTGCTTGATTCAATAATAAACATTTGGTGAAATGCTTCAATTCAAGCTTCGGATGAAATATCTAGCTCGAGTGCCCTATTTTTATATTCCAATATGATTTTTATTTTTTACAGCAAAAGAGTACTGAACAGATATAAATGCCGTTTGAACACGAAATGATCGCCTGAAATCTATGTGAATGCGAGATGGACTCTAGAATATGAATGTGCTTGGGTTATTTTAACCCTTCTGATTGCCCCGGAATCTGTTTTCTATATTACTAATTCGACATTTGTGATATAGAAGGTGATTAAATATAGACGAAGAGAATACTACTGAATGAAAGCCTGCATATAGTGAAAGTGAAAGTAAGCCCTAGGTCACTGTTAGTAGAATCGTTTATTATACACCTCAGCTAAAGAAATCCAGAGCTGGATTGATCAAACTATTATTCTCTCTGGTCACTGTGCAAGAATCACCACAAGCTCTATATTGTAAAATAAATCCACACTTGGGTTGTAATAAAACAAAAAAAAAAAATGAAAAAGTCAATTGAAATCGTGATGTGATCAGAGGCTAAATCCTGCTAATTACACACCATACACTGAAGACCTTACTGGGCAGTCACTCAATACACCGAGCTTAGTACTTCCCCGCCCAACTGACAAATCACACTCTCCAAAATCATACATCTTTATAACATTAAGAAAATCCCATCATATATGTAGTCACAGCCCCTTCCTTCAACACCTGCCCTCATTCTTTCAGGAGAAATCCCATAATTACACTGGTCTGCTGCTCATTCTTTCTCCTCTTTAAAGCTTCGATAGGGTGAAGTATACAGGCTATTTATTCAAGCCATTAAATTATATTTCCCTTCTCTGACTGCTCATCATGCATTAAATTTCTCTTCTGCACCTCACTTGTAGTGGCAAATTCCGGATTATAAATGAAAAGGGGGGTTTCTAGAACTCAAAATGCAATTTAAAAGATAATATAAGACAGTGTCTAGCCACAAATCTAAACTAATATGAAAAGGGGGGAAAATGGAAGAATAGGTGGTGCCCCCTGGGCTACTCTTTAATCCGTCTCACACTTAACCTTGACCTCTCATTAGTTTCGCACATTGTAATCAGACATGTTCCCATTATAGTATAACGAACACAACCTTTTCCGCTTTATATGTAACTTTTACCACAATAACCAAAGTATTAGACCCTATACGAAACAAATTAATTTGAAAATATATATATATGTAAATAGAAAATAAAAAAATATGTAACCCAGATACCAAAAATCTTAGCACTCTGATTTGGTGTATTGAGGAACTTTGTACAAGTCACATCAAAGCACAAGGCCATGTCATTTGAAACAAGAGGTAGTCACACATTGACAAGCAAAATGAACGAAAGTTTTAAAATAAACAAATGACCAAAACGTACACATCAAACGGTAAACAGCACTATCAAATTTTAATCACCGTAGTTTCGTATATTTCTGTCTGACCCGAATGGGCTCGGGCTCTGGGTACTGAATTAAAGACACCCATGGCCGACGAAGCATTGATTGCTTTTGTCTTCTAACCGCTATAACATGGTAAAACAAGACAAATGAATTTGGAAGCTTTTACAAAATATACATCATTTATTTTCATAAAACACTAAAGATTGACCTTCGAAGGAAAAAAAAAGTAATGGTTTACTGATGAAAAGACAAAACGAAACACGTGTTAGTTCACTTGGCTTTTTTTTCATAATTTTAGTCAGCTGAAGCAGAGCAGATCAGATTTTGTGGAATAATATTGACCGTCCATTTTGTTCTAGCTATACGATAAGTTAGATTACTCACCCTCCATACTGCCCTGGAAGAATCCCCGGAACCCCCTTCACTGCCAGAGGGATTCCTGCAAAAGAAATTTCTAAAATAAAAACTTATGGTGCCTTGCTCAAATTTCGTTCGCGATGGAAAGAATCGTCTTTCCTACGCTGACCGATAATCATTACATACGTTTATAGGCGATAAATATTTCTTTAAATTTGTTCAGAGGCTGGTTACATTCAGTTACCATGTTGCAATATCAATGAAAATTTTTGAAAGGGACATAAAATACCTGTCAATCAAACCAATGAACACGTTGTCCTCCCCTGTAAAGTTTGCTAAAACAGACGTATGACAAGGGAACAGACATAAAGACAGACAGGCTCTTCTTGTCACTATATTTTGCATGCCATACAAAAGAAGAACATAACCCTATCCTCACTTCATATACTAATGATCTATTTTCTCTCAGGCGGTCCTCTATCACTTACATTAACCCAGCTTTCTAATTTCCTTATATTATTATGTAGGACAAGTTCAGCTCTGTAGCGGTGTTAATGAGTTGTATTGTTTATACGAGTGTACTTCAAATTCGTATGGAGGCTCGTTATCACATGAGAGTGTTCGAGTATCTCTATGTATACATGTTTACCGGGAGTAAACTCTTCTCCATGCAATGATAGGGGATCTAATAGATGTCCTTATCACGTGTACGAAGCCCCATCAGATATACATCGATTATATAACCTCATTCCAGTCTGGATGTGAAAATATCACACGGCAAATATTTTCGGCCTCCCCGTGGATCAGGATTTGAGGTGTTACAGATGTATAAGTAATTTGTTTCGCTTTATGAATTCATATTTCAATGAACAGTGAGTAACATCGACCCACTGACAACAGTGCGAGTCGATAGGCAATACTGACTTTGAGTTTAGTAGCAATTCCCAAAATTATGTGCGTTTGTTATAGTTTGGCGGGTTACTTTAGGTAGGTAAAACACGTGTCGTTGGCGTGTGTGCACGTGATGTTATTGTTTGTTTACACATTCAGAAACACTTAAACACTTCACAACACACATTAAAACACACGAGGTTGCCTTTACCAAGTAAAACTCACTCATGCCAATATCTCCAAGATGTTGTACCCTGTCTTTATTCTAAGAGAATTACTATCCCATTTTTAGACTTTATTTCTACACGTAATATCAGATACTACATAAATACTACATTTTCAAGGCAAAACCGTTTACTTAAAGTCAGAGGTACTAGTTCAGAATGGTAAATATAGATCGTTTATAAATTGCTGTTTTACAATTTTTCTCCCAAATGATATCAAAAAGATGTATTCACCTTGATTATAAAGCTAATTATATGGCCTTTTGAGAGATCAGAAAGAGTGCAAAGTTCCTGGGGGACCTTCCACTACATCATTAGTACATACTTTGCTAATTAGATGATAAATATAAACGAATGAAAACCAATTAAGAGTGATACAAGAGAGGCTCTCAAGGTAAACAAAGCTGCGGGTGATTACGGTCACTGATTGGCCAAGGTGTATTACACGATGTAAATGTAAACGGAAAACGTCGTCCGAACATGTTCGTTAGAGTTTGGGTCGGTCCTAACAATACTTTTTGATTACGACAGTACAATGTCTTGTTAATGAAAGCCGTTAATTGTACATTACGACAAACTGGCACTGAATACGGAAAATTATCTTTGTTTGTGTGTAACTGATAATGCAAGTAACGTCTAATGCATTATGCTGCTCAAAACAAAGGAAAACGGAATGGGGAAAAAAACCCAAACAAAACGGATCATTCATTTTCAAAGTACTGTGATTTTAAAATGGTATTGTATTCACTCAAGCAAGGCTGATGTGCGATAAACTAATAACAGTCATTGTAAAGCGGTAGATTTACAGGGACCAACTTACGTCAAACACATAAACTCGATGCGCACTTTCATTGGATAGAATTATTAAAATCGGAATTGATGCCCATACAAAACCTATAAAATCCGGCACAACAAAGGTGAATAATAATAATAATTATAAAAAGAAGAAAATCCATTCAAAATAAAAGAGTTTTAAATCAGAATACAATAGGTTTAAATCCACGTGTTTAAGCATGTGGGAATTATTTGCAATATATACCGGTAAGTATTTAATGCAGATATAGTACAGTAATTCAGTGGCGGATCAAGCTAAATAACGGATCAATTCAGGGGCGGGTGAATACCTTATCCAAACTTCTATCTTCATGTTATATTTGTACTTCTTTTTCCTACTTGTAGACAGTGGATTGTTAGGGTGAATTTCAAGTTTTATGGGTCCTCAGAGAAATCCACAAAAGCCAGTGACGTACAACGAATGTCACACAAACTACCCCGGGTACCCCAGACCACGTTAAAAACTAATGTGCGAAAATCGGTTTTATTTACCAGCGTGACAAACGGGTTTTACAAAAGAACACAAATTATATTGTGATTTATGAAAATAATATAGACGGCCAAGCATAGCATTAACGTTTAACGGGGCTGGTATTTAAAGTTTAGTCATGGACGCGATCTTTGATGTAAACTATGAGCACATGGTATTCAATTAAGTTTAGATTTTATTTAGATATACTACGACGAAATTACATTATGCGAAATTGATTTCCACATTTGCTTGATATCATTCATTGATTATAAACGACGAGGACTGAAAGTTCGTTCCTCGTTTAATCTTTCGGTGACACTCGAGCATTTTTATCATTTACAAATACATAGCGCATTTTTTTTTTTCTGCTTTTTAAAGTCATGGGAATAATGAGGGAGTATATTTTCCAGGTAACAGATTTTTCATCTTCCAGACTATCATATCTCTATCATACACGGAGTATCAGTGTATGAAATGACGTATCGTTATTTTAACCCCCACCCCCTCCCCCCCCCCCCCTTTTCGTCATACCTTCGGTTTCTCCCCGCTTCATTATTTCTACATTAACTATATTCCTAATCATTTTAAAACGAATGTCCAGTTGTGCCAAGATTCGTTAAATTGCAATCAATACCATGTGAGTAAACAAGGTGTCGAAATTCTTGCAATGAATATAATACCTCTTGGTTTGGCCCCCAAATATGCCAAATTGACGTTAGCTTTCCTGCCATCTATGATAGGGTTTGGGTCTTTACACGCCCTTTCTGCGGCCTCTCGGTTCGCCATTGTAACCTGCCGAAAACAAACATTACCATTTTAATTAAAGGTATACATTTATTGAAACATTGGTAAGGGTTGAGTAAATAGTACCATAAAGCTCACATCCCGTTTTCTTAACGGCTACGTGACAAACACAATCATGTCAGATATTGGGGTGGGGGGGGTAAACGCACATTGTCACTGCTGTATACTCTGGGGTTTGTATGTACCTATGTGAATATAATTTCGTCTATCATTTCGCCGTCGTTGCTTTGTTTGAAAATACCAGGATTTCGTTATTTTTTATGGCCCGTTATATTCCTGTCTGAAGTACTCTAAAGCCATAAAACAGTGCTCGATTACGGAACACCCTACTGTGTACCCTTTAAACCACTTATGTGGTGACGAACGGGGACAATTCGATATCTAAATAAATCTAATACAGAAATAAATTGGTGTTTATATTTTTGTATGATTCAAAAGCTAAGACAGCGAAACGAGATGCCTTTTTCATTTGATAAGTGAATGGAAGGAATTTGAAGGGGGAGATCTCGATCAAAAATACACGTTCCGAGCCGACGATAAATGGGTCTAATTTCAATTATAAGTTGAGTAAATAAGTAGATTTTACTGCATTTGAATATCCAAAAAAGACGATTATTGTGAAGTGGACCGAGGTTAGTCTCATCCGTGCATTTTGTCTCTTTTGATTCTATTGATTTGTACCAAGGTCAGAGAAAGCAGGCCTATCAATATTGAACAGAAAAGCATGTTGATAGAAAGGTTATAGCCTGATTTAAAACTCTGATAAGGACTTGTTATCACATAGAAATGCAATAAATCACAAAGGCTTAGTCAAGTCTGCTACCAGATAGTTCCTTGTAGCTTCGCGTGCGAACACAACGGCGTTATAACCAGGAATAGTGAGAAACGTAAACAAGAAGCAAGCTATAGAGGTAATTACCACGCTTTAATAGGACGTCGATAAAGGATTTATTATGTGTACTTTTAATCTTTTATATATGTGGCATGCATGTATGTACTTACAAATCCATAGCCGCGACTTTTGCCTGTCTGTCTGTCTGTTATCACAACTGCTTCCTCTATATCACCGAATTTGTCAAAAAATTCCCTCAGAGATTTGTCCGTGGTATGATATGGTAAACCTCCCACAAATATCTTCGTAAATGTTGTATCCTTCTGTGTAATTGTGTTGGCCATTTTTAGCAGGTAATAAATAAGATCAACGATTAACAAGAAATAAATAAAAACAAAGTCAATAAATACTACTTAGTATCACACTGGTGTAAGTCCAGAAAGTATAAAACTAATGGTAGAACTATCGAGCGCACACAAAGACTAGAGAAAGAAACAATCAACGTTAGTCCTGCATCAAGCGACGTACGTTCTACAGTCCTTACATTTGGCACTCGATTTCTACTGTGGAGTCTATTATCTTTTTCTGTTTAGATTTAAGGTAAAACCATAACTCCGCCCACAAACAACGAGTAAGCTGCATGAAAAAATACGTAGCTCCGCCCAAGTTTTAAAGCCCCGCCTCCGACCTCCCCCTGCGTGATAACAAATTTATCCCGTTACCGTGCGCTATCTGATTTTGCTATGCCACAATAAGTTTAGTCGTTAGTAATTTTGATATTATAGATCTATGCTACATATTATTAAGATTTTTTGACTCCCTAGAATGGCAGAAGCGAAGCATAGAGTAGGAAATTATCTGATTTTGAATTGTATTGCCATGCTATTGTTTTAAGGACTGCTGTTTACAATCAAAAGACGATTCGTGATTTTACAGATATGTACCACTGTGAATACAAATTCTGGCTGTATTCCAGTATTCGAATGTATTAATCGCATCTGGTAAGATTTTTAATAATTTTGCACAAGATATGTTAAATCACAAAGTAGGCTTTAACATTTTGATAGTTTAATTATTATTCAAACTCGGATCTTATCAGGAACGGAAAATCTGGTGACTAAACCGTTTTAATCCGTGGCAAGCTTTTCATTGTCAGAGATTTAGACTACTAAAAGGACAAATCCGACGACGGATCGCCAGATATAGAGATTACTCTTTAATCCGCGAATACGCAAAGCTAATTTGCATAATTGACGTTGGAATTGACCCCTTGATTTCAGTGTGGCACCGTGTTTTCTAGTAACGGTTGTTAAGCATTTTCGCATGGATAGATGCCCGATGATGCATCGTTGGAGGGAAACCATCAGTTGATCTGAGATGAGTTCCCCATCGCAACTCTAGAAAAAAGGGGGCAGTCACCTGCCCATCACAGTCCGATTTTCACTTTCTATATGGATTTCAGTATCTCAGTTTTAAGTCATATTTTGGATTAACTATCGGTATAGGACTGTAAGGTAGGCAATAGTCGAGTGTGGCGTGAATTTTTTGAAGAAATTTTGCGTAGTTTGGTGTGCCAAAGAAATATAGTCTGTATTCTTTATACTAACATTTCGAAGATTTTTTTCCTCTTCCCGTTTCTCTTTCAATCCTTCTTTACATAACTCGAAGTGACCCCTCCTCTGCTTCACACGAAGTTTTCTCTCTTTTTCTATTAGAATCGCGGTTTGCCGAGTTGGTTGCTGTTTTGTGAAATAAAATGAAGATACTTATTAGATTGTGTTTGCTTGTTTTCTTTTGTGTATGTGTCTGTGTGTTTTGTACGAATTGTAATTTGCTCCAAATACATTTATTAGAAGTATCATCATGGAGCACTGAACATTTCGTACTTCTGTTCCTCAGAGTGTGCAGATGAACATTTATTAGTAATAATAATACTTAAAATATATAATGGTAATACTCATATTGAAAAAAAGAAAGAAACAAAAAAGAAAGCCCAAAAGCAAAAAAAAAAAAACAACAAAACAAAACAAAACAAAACAAAAACAACAAACACTTTTAGGAATTGAATATATGCAAGACTTAATATGACATTGAAAAATCATGGACACGGATGTTCAAGGTCATATTATGTTGCCATGACGACGTGTTGTGTTACTGGGATTGGTGAAGCGTGAACTAGCTACTGCTTGGTTTGTAATTTTACATTTTCTTTACATTTTCTTACATTTCCATCATTGTATAAATCGCCACAAGTACAAAGAATAATACAATGTAGAATAAAACCAGGGTGCAGTGGAATGGACCAGAGAGGACTAACAAAGCTACAGCCTTTGTCTTAAAAGAAAAAGACAAAATAAAAAATGAGAGAGAAGAATAAAAAAAAAAGTATCATACCACTTCAAAGGCAATTAAAGTAAACTTGTTAAATGTTACTTGAAATCTATGATGATGAAGATTTCGATACCATACTAAATGGTAATTTAAAAAAAATTAAAAGAAGCATACATACACGAAATATGCTAAAGTGAAATATTTTAGTCACAAGAAAATTTAGACCCCTTTTACTGTCCCTTTCTTTAATTCACATGCTCCTGAAGAGTGTGTCATGCTTTGCTATTTATGTTTATCTTTTTATCATGTCTTAACAACAGAATTTGAGATCGCTTACTGTAATTTTAAGGTCATAGAAAAATTGGAGAAACATTTTAATTTCGTATTATCAAATCAGATCGTACATTATTCCCTGATCTTTTGGAAAATAACGTTTCTTATGACTGAATAAAAAAGAAAAACTTTGTGCACCGGAAAATTTAGGGTCAGAGAATTCATAAACTCGTTTTCTGTGTTAGTGAAAGGATACAAGGCCCAGTTATAATGCAAAATGCCGAAACAGAACATACGTCAAAATTCACATACAGCCCAAACACAGCTGTTAAATTTAGTAAATTGGTAAGTTTTCTTCGATTAAATAGAACTAAAATACACAAGGCTCATTCAAGGCGGAGGAAATTCATGTAAATATAAGAACTGAAGAAATTGTGAAATTGACAAGACTTTGTTTAACGGTTGGCTACTGTTGCCTTTGTGTTTAGAAGGAGGACTATCAAATAACTTGCAATAGTCAATATTATTCGAGCTTTTGGAGAGCCGATTGTCAATGTCTGAGTTCTACCCCCTGTTGATATATATCAGAAAGTATATTCACATAGGTTTGTTTAAGTATTAATGATAAACATTACAATCCAATAGAGTATAAATGAATGCAGCGAAGAAGTCAAATGACATGATCTCTATATCTAGTCTATTGTTAACTTTATGCTGTACCATTAGGGCCCTCGTGATCTGTTGACCCTGAATAAAACATTGTTCACAGAAGGTAGGTGGATATTAAAATACTCGTGCAGTTCATAAACACCTGAACATAGTATTTATTCAAATTAAAGCGTTATTGTTACGATGAAATGGGAAATGGTCAATATCAAAGGACTTTCTTTTCTTAAAATAAGAAATGCGAGGAATTTCGCGATAAATGTATATCTCTGACTTTGCCTCCCGTGTTCCAGTGTACAGATGGATATTTTCCCTAATAACAAATTATATACTATAATAATAATTCGATAAGGCATATCTGATCCCTACTCTATCTTATACATACGTATTTACATTATTAGATTATTAAGATAAAGAACAATTAAAAACTGAAGATGTCTTAGCTATTTTGACTGACCAATTATTAGTAAGAAACCAGCATATGTGTACACAATATGCTGCGGTTAGCTCCTAATTATAAAGACGGTATTAAAGGTCAAAAGGTCATGTCACACCAGACTTGTATATAATTCTGACTCATTATTGATATATCGCTAGACGTAACTTATAAGACCCCAAGTTTAAAAATGTTAATCGTTTTAATCCTACCAAATTTTCAATTTAATCATATTCAAGTATGGAAATATTTAATGATCAACTCAAAGACCAGTTTCAGAATGTTTTAACTCAAGTTTTGTGAACTTCATTATCATGTTAATTTATGTAATTACAGTTATAATTGCAATTTGAAACTCCTAAAGCTAAAGAGGCTGTTATAATACAACACTTTACAAATACAGGAGTCTAGCCCTTGATAAGAACATAGGTGGGATACTTAATTGATTCTTTTAAAAAGAAACTTTTGAATATGAAAATTTCAATGTAGAATTTACAATCGCATCGTGTGTTTGATTGCCTCCCGTGAGAATTGATTCCGATTCTGTTGCCGTCCAGTATATAAATATTATGTAACCTCGATCAAACAAGTATTCCCGATGTACTTCAATATTTCAATATAATGAAGTCGAGTTTTTTGAGGAGCAGATTAGAAGCATTTAATTCGGGTTCGAGAAAAGATTAATTTGTATTCCATGCTGACTGTATTAGTAGAGTTAGATAATACACTCTTCCATAAACGTATTTGTGCATACATATGCCACATATGGTATTGTCACCTCGGCAGGATATCTGCTGTAAATAACACGTCATAAATAATCTCTCTGACGCCCGGATGTAGCACCCCCATCCCCTCGCATGCGCCATATTACGTAATTAATATTTGAATTTTGAATATACTGGAAGTGTGTATAATGTCACAATTGAAGAGTATAGTAAATTCAAACCTGGAATATCTAGGTCAGGGCGGATCTATGAGACCTTCGTTTAAAATAATAGTTTCGTAAATTCTTCCACATGTCTTTCCATATATTAAAATATTAAGCGGAAACCATTCTTTTATGGTACACCATTACATGGAATAACTAGGTCAACCACTCTTTATATTGTTTTTAGACTTCATACACTGAAATTCTTGAATCTCATGCAACTGCGGTAAGGTGGTGAAAAGTTATATACATGTAAGCCCAATGCGCTTAAATGGTATTGATTTGGTTATGTAATGCTTAGACGTTATTTATATTATCAAATGAACCTTTCAATATCAATCTCAGAATCAACATCTTTTTTTAATAGGTAAAATAAAGGTCCGGGATACTACTATATACAGATAAGGTTATGCCTCCATTTAGTCCCATTTCTATATGGGACTAAAATTGTTGATCAAATGGGTGTGATTCCTACGCCCTGTTTCAATAACAGTATTCTGGTAAAGTAAGTATTCTATTTCTTCATTTGTTATCATGCTGATTTCAAATGCCACTTAAATTATTTATTCTAATATATATGCAATATATAACATATTGGCGATGAAAAAAAAATCAAAAGGAGGGCGGCTCTAGCCCTCAGATTTCATGTGTGTAAAATTTTGCACCTGGAAAAGATACTCTAGCCGAACAATTCTTAAAGGGTTTTTTTGGAAAAGGAGGGTGTTAAAATTGTCCTGTCTCATTAAAACACACATGACCTTTATCTTCGGATGAATAGGTAACATGTACGTCATTTGATGTATTTTTATACGGCATTAATTACGCAATGATATGTAAGTATTACAGTTACTATTCAGCCCATTAAAAGAACAGCATTATAACAATTACAGTAAGTGTCAAGGTGATACGATCGATTGTCAGTGTTATTTGACGGGCAGTTCTATTCCTCTCTTTAGTAATGATGATAATAATAATAATAATAATAATAATAATAATAATAATAATAATAATAATAATAATAATAATAATCGTGACAATAGTTATACTTAATACGTGTGCATGATGGTACCGATACGAAGAATCACGGGAAAAACGTTTTTTCGTTTTCTTTTTTTTATGCAGATATTGCTTTCAGTTTATAGGTATACATACATATATGTAGAGAGAGGGGGAGGAAGGGGGTCAGCGCCACTTGTGTCCTCTCTGCTTTTTTACAGATTATATATTTACATAACAAAATCCTAAACAAATAAGCACCAATATTCTCAAAAAGCTTATTAAATATTATTTATTTTTCAGTTTTCAGTTTTTGAGAATTTTGATCTGTTGAAAAATGATTATCATTAAAGAGTTCTAAAGTTGTGCCTGTCCATTTCATTTCTCTCAGTTACGTCAGTGGTATGTAATATTGTCTGAGTCAAATCTTTTTGCTTTGCATCACATCTTTTTGTGTATTCAAGCATATCGCAGAAAAATAGGGATATGACGAAGCTAACGCGGTGTTAGTCGTACAAGTCTGCATTACAATAGTCTATAGAGTGTGTTACACACATCTCCATATATCCCCTCTAATAATCAAGTTTAATCCAAGATTTTATTGAGACCTATTTACTGGGATTAAAAGATTATGCATTAATTAATTTGGAATTAGTGCGATATTATCCAAGATCGTTTGTTTTCGGTATACGCTATGCGATGGAATTCAAGAATGTCTGACTTGTTGAAACATATTGGCCTCCCAGTCTATGTATATTTCTGAAGCTTTGTTTAATTAGCATTGGCGAAACAAAGGAAAAGATAGGACTTTATGATAAACAGAAAATATCGCGGCATTCAATCTTTTTGTGTTTTGGTATAATTTAGACTACATTTTGTATAACACATTCGTGTTTGAGATTTATAAGAAATAAGATAATCTTTCAGATACTTTTTTCGTTCGTGGCATTAAAGAATATTCTGTAATCATGGGCGGATCCAGGATAGATAAAATCGTTCAGGGATATATAACACAATGTAAACAATGTGAACAGACTGTGTATTTCGTTGTGGAGTGAATAGTTTAACAAGACGGTTCACTTTGTCTTTGCCAATTTTATGAAATGAAATACACGTGACATTTAGCCTTTATCTAACCATTTAAAAACAGCAAATAAATAAATAAGCAAATAAAGAGATAAATAAATATATATAGACAGAAAGAGAGATATTTTCCTCCACATTTTCCTAGATCCATTTTTGATAATCAACCAATACAGAAATAAGCGAATTCCGTTCATAATATCCTCATTGCCATCAAAATATGAAGTCAAACTAAATTCTAGTTATGACGCATTTGATTTTGCTACATGCATTATTTTTAGCTTGACATCAATCAATTTTGTTCTCTTTTCTTCATCTTCCGTTGACCTGAATGCCACCAGCATGCATAGACAGGATGACATGCGCCGACGATTCATAGATCTTTATTTACCAACAGTCGTGTTCATTTAAGTAAAAGTATTATTTTTAGCTTGGCACAAGTAAGTAACATTCTGGCAACAAGCAGTTGACCAAGTGTCAGAGCATTTACAAACAGAATTATCCATTTTGTTTGCAATTAGCGTTCAATACGGTTACATTAATGTTGATCACGTGTTTTGCATTATCTGTTGTCCATGTGTTTATTTTTATTATCTTCCCTCTCCGTCAAGCTGACCCCCCGTTTGCACGTTCTTATTGTAGTCCAAGCATATGCAATTAATTACGATAAACAGGACGGACAGCAAAGTTCTCTTCATTAATCGGTACATGAACAAGCGACTGAGATAAAGTCTGAGGAATGTTTACATTCGGCTTCAGCAAAGAACATGGAAAACAGACACATCAATGATGACAGCAGCTTACTTAAATCTTTATAATATATCATTACGATATAGATAATGATGATGATAATTTTACATATTTTGTATTATTTGGTATGGGCCGGATTGGGTGAATGAAAAAAAAAGCGGGGGGGGGGGGGTGATATTAGAGAAGTTAAAAATATCTAGCTGAGGTATGTAGTTAAGACTGTAACTGGGACGGCATGCCTTGATAGAATTCCAACACAGTCTACAAGTTTTTCATACACATAAATGTAAAGGTATCGCCACCACTTTCCGATAAGATTGCAATATTTGAATACACGAATTTCTTACTAAATCTTTTCAGAAAGATTTGACCCGAAATATAATGGGGGTCGTTTAGGTTTGCAAAGCTTCTAAACAACGGTGATTATTACGTTGCCACGTCTAGGTCTTCAAAATACAGAATATCAAGATGACATGTGAAACAAAGAAATACATATTTGTAAATACCGAAATTCAAACGAAATAGCGAAACTAGGAACTACCATATATTATCTATACTAATCTATAATTTTGAAAGAGAGAGAGAGAGAGAGCAGGATCATTCAATCAGTAGAAAGGTTTTGTTCTTTCCCTCTTAGAAACATTGCAAAGAGAACTCGCGTACCGAAATAGAATCAAGTCTGTACTAAGGATTTCTTATTATTATTATTCTTATTCTTATTATTTTTTTTGGGGGGGGGGGGTGTCATCACTGTACTAATGCAATACTCGTTTTCTGACCAACCCCCATCCACCCACTGTAAGAAAAGTTTTTAATCCTCTGTTTCTATGTTTCGGAGAGTATGGGATATTGTTGTATTTTGTGTAAACGAAAACAAAGTTTCCTAAGGGCAGAAATACAAACCACAGCTTAAGGTGGAAAGATGACATACCTTAATATTCCTCCATAATCCATCTTACCCTAATACAACTGTTTATTACTTTCAAATACCGACGTAGTCTCGACATCTAACAGGCCTCGACGTGAATTATTATTGTACCCTTATTGCGTAAAATAAAAGTGTATTGGTAATACACTCAATGCCCTGGAATAAAGGACAACCCAAGATGGTCCCAGCTCCCCTCTTAGGCGAGGATTACGACTAACAATGCCTAACTAACGCGTCTAATCGGGCTCGTGCTTTTTGCCGAAACTCCGTGACAATGTTTGTCGGAACACGAAGTTTAATGGGGGGAGGTCATATGAAAGTAAAAGTTTTCATTAAATAAATGAGTCATCATTTTTTATTTTTAATGTGGTATACAATATCATATTTTTTCAGGGGTGATTGTGTATGATTGCTATATATGGAGACGAATCCGGGGCGGATCTAGAGAATTTGACCCAAAGTTAATTTTTCAAAGTGTTGGGGCGGAATCTCCTTTTCGTACCTTGATTGTGGACACCTTTTTCGAATATTTAATGAATCTGTCCATGCGTCTGTTTCCCTATCCATGTATTTTAAGTATTTTCATACTCACAGTAGTAGAGAGGGTTAATGCTACGTAGCCCTTTTCATAAAAAAGCTTACGACTATTGTTTCTCTTACGAAAAACTTACGAACTCGTTCCGTTTCACAGAAACATACAGACTTCGTAAGTCAAACTCAAACATTGTTCATAATATACGACTGATTCATACCAAGTAAGTATAAAATTTTTGTCGTAAGTTGAAAGTTACAGTAAACAATAATGGCTGGGGGTTTTTTTTGTTCTATGAAGATCGAGGATTAATACGAGAACGTGTTTGTGAAAAAGACTTAAGAATTCACTTACGAAGGTCGTAAGTTAAAAAACTTAAGACAATTCGTGTTTGTTTGTTTTTGGGGGGGTTTTTTTGGTGAAAAGAGTTGCTGGTCTACAACTGAAAGTCTGAAACCTTATCCCTTACCACCATATTAATATACACTGCAGTGGCGGATCCAGGATTTCCGAAAAAGGAAGGGGGCACATGTGTATTACCCAAAGTTCTCAACCATTTTTGATGCCAAATCTGAATTTTTACTTATAAATATGTGGCGAAAAGGGGAAGGGCTCCCCCGGCCCCCTCTAAATCCGCCACTGCACTGTCTATCACAGTAGTATTGGGACCACATTTATGATAGAAAATGTGATTATCCAGGTAAAGCTTTTTTTCTGTACAGCAGTGCCTTGTATAGATTAGCTACAGCTATGTATGATATAAATCTGGTGTTCATTGTCCGGGGATAAGGATTTGATACTTTTTGATAACGACAGAATTTGAGGTATTTTGAAACAGACAAGGGACCCGTTTTACTATTAAACGTGTGACAAATCCTAAATATTTAATACATGAAACGTAGATATTTTGCAGAAATGACCGATTCTCAGCTTAAGATTTGTTCATTCTTTCCCTGAAAAACTGCTTTTATTTAAGAGAATCCCAGGGTTTTCAAAAATAATTCAGGAGTCAAAAATTTACGAGCTGTCCTAAGTTCTTGTTGCAAATTGCCTTAAACTTAAATGACAGTCATCCAGCACGACACATTACTCATTTACTGAAGAAAATAAAAAGGGAAAATCGAAATTATAAGGCAAAGTGTCAAGAATTGAATTCTCTTAAGGAAGTAAGTCACGCAGTAAACGATACAAATAGATTCTATTGTTGTATAATGCTGGAAGCCGATTTACTTAAACTCTTTGTAGTTACATGACTTTTACAAATCGGTTGAATGGCTACTGTATTGTTAGTACAATGTATATACCGTGATATTTATATATGTACTTGGTAAAGAAACATCAGAATTAAAAGCTTCAGATCCACAAGATTCCAACACATTTTCCAGCAGAGACATTGGACCTCCCGACATACCAATTCTGATTCCACATTATTACAAATTATACTTCAAAGTAAAGGTAGTTCTGCCGACAGATTATTCAAATCTTGATTTTATTGAATTCTTTTCCATACCTCTCATAACCCACTGATCGCTACCTAAAAAGTGTCGAGGCTCACTTCAGCCCTCTGTACCAGGCGCTCGGGAGGGTGTGCAAACCTCCGTCACCCGGCGACGCGCGTACAGGGAGATTGAACCCGTGTCACATTATTAGTATACGGGTGATCATAACATGTTTGAACTATTTTCATATTCAATCGATCAGTATAAATTATGCGCAGCCGATTAAGTTGCGAATTTATCATTTTTTCCGATATGTTCGGGTGGATGTGTAATGTAAAAAGTTGGGACATTTCAAGTCCTATTTTTGTCTAGAATAAGCATGTGTGTATATAGTTTATGGACCCTCAAAACTTACCTAAATCCAAAACTCTTTTAAGATATATTAATAACTACTTTCAAATTGCACATTCTAGTCTAGAAATAGAACTTGCTGTTCAGAGTGACATTTTCGGAGATACACATGCAATGAGATATTCATGATTTATCTTTTTTACTTATTAACAAGAAATACTTCTATACGTAATTAACTTCATGACTTCTACAACATACATGTAGTTATATTTGACTGTATGTCAGAAGGGGTGGGGGTGTTCTATTTGATTGTCTTCATTTATGTTATAGGTATAGTCTGTTTATCAAAGTAGATATCACATATGACAAAACACTCGCTGTACTCGCCGCCTTCTAAGTTTTAAAGTAAGAATGGGTATATGAGGAGATCGCTTCTGTGTGTTGTATGATTTCTTATTGATACAATAAGCAACTGAAGGAAACCTCATGGTCATAGTTGTAGGAAGCAATTCTAATTTGAGATATGGGACACGTCACCTTTGGATCAAAAACCCTCTCACGTATTAGTTTTGTATAGAAAAAAAACACACAATTTCTTAATTCGCACCTGCTAACTTTAAGTATGTTGAAATCACTTACTGATTTACACATTGTAACGCTAATTTATTATTCATATGCTATGCATAGCTGCGCTCTAGAATACATTTGGGTATATTATTAACACATTAAAAATTAAGTCAAAGGACTGGAAAACAATACGAAATGGAATGCCAGACCACCGCAGATCCTTGAAGAAATGAGCCCAGGTACTGTCTAATTTGCACGTTGTCATAACATTATAAAATTCGGGTATTCTGTCGTATGTACTCAGGATATCCTGTGCCCCTTATCACACGTAAAGTGTGTACTTTCCTCCATGACGAGTGCTCGGACAATGTGGTTATAATTTATGTATTTGTGAATTATCACTACCCAATATGTGAACATGTACCATATTAGAGAAGACAGTATCAAAGAGAAAATCAGAGTAAATTCTAAACCACTAAAAGTAAAGTTTATGATATAAGCAACAATATGTATTTCAGCGTGTTACAAAGTCCATAAAAACCATTAGGATTGATGCAGTATGCACCATTGATTTCGAAGAACTTTTACATTTTACTCTATAACGTATAATTCACTGTACCGCAATGTGACATGATGCAATATCATACAAACATATATGCTAGGTATTGAATAACATTTAATAGGATTAAATAAGAGATATAGTATTGTGCAGATTAAATCATTATTACTCAAGATTATGGGCGATCTTGATTAAACATGGTCCGGAGAAACAAACTTACTCTTTCGCGTTAGGACTTTTTAAAAATGCATACTCCATATGTTATATTCCTCTATTGTAAAATGACACATAATAGAAATGTCCTACATAAATCAATCTACAGTTCACCAGTCTTTTGTGAATTGTTTTATAATATTTTGATTTTCTTTTCTCTTTCAATATCATGATTTAGTTTCTTCATCACATAAATGTTTCACATTAGAATTCGAAGACTGTGTGGCAAATAGCTCGTTAAGGACGGGGAACTACACTGAACGGTTTAGAGACATGTTTTGATTAATTTTTTTTTTCTGCAACAATGGAAAATTCATTTTGTTTTTCTCTTTGGTAAATATATCGAGATATATGGTTACCAATTTAAGATGTGTTTCATACCTAATTTAATTGACTTTCGCGCACTGTGCCACACTCCCAGTAGAAGGACCATGTGTGTAGGTGCGTCTCTCCACAGGCACAGATACAACATGTCAGTAAGAGGAAATTCGAGCCGAATACTTTGGCAAACACAGTATGCACATGTCTCCTGCTTATTAATGTTAATTGGCTCCGATGTCTGTGCGCCATCCGACACTGAGCGCCTCTATTGTGGGCATTCTTGTGTCAGATAGTCACAAACAGTCCCCTGTGCATGTCTGTCTCCGCTTGATGTCTATGTCTATGAATTTCATCGTTAGCATAGATAAAGAAATATACCACAGTGTTCCTCTTTAAAGAGTGATACACACACTGCGGCATGACACTAGTGTCCATGAAACTATCGTTTTTTGTTTGTACGACATTCGATTTTGTCTCGACTGAACTATTTTTGCATACGTTCTGATTTAGTACATACTATATTCGACTAAATTATACTAAAAGGCTACAGTGCATAGGTATGCTAGTATATACTGTTCTATAAATATTCTATGTGGTGTTTAGAAAGTTTATGAGAAAATGATTTTACACGGGTATTGAAATGCTTGGTAAAGTTTATTCACCATGTCGTGGTGTATGGATTTACCTATTTTACAACAAAAATGTAAAAACAAAAGTCTGGGTTTCTACCCTCGGTTCCCACCCCTTGATCCACTCATGCTAAGAAAACCACCGAATTTCACTTGGTGTGCTAGTGAACTTTCTCAGTGGGACACCATCTCACTGGTGGACATTCTCTCTAGTCGACTTTCTCACTGGGTGACCTTCTCCGTGGTGGACCTTCTCACTGGTGGACCTTTCTCAATGGTAAACATTCTCGCTGGTAGGCATTCTCACTGGTGGACATTCCCACAGGTGGATCATTTCATTGGTGGACTTTCTCCCTGGTGGACTATCTCACTGGTGGAATTTCTCACTGGCGAACTTTCTCACTCGTGGAACTTCTCAATTGTGGACATTCTCATCTTCTCACTGGTGGACGTTTTCAGTGGTAGACATTCTTACTGATGGAGCATCTTACTGGTAGACATTCTCACTGGTAGATATTATCACTTGTTGGCATTATGACTGGTGGAACTTCTCATTTGTTGACGTTCTCATTGGCACTGATGGGGGATCGAACTCCTGTTTGACAGACACCAGAAGCTATTTTGAGCATTCTCCACCGCGATACACTGGGCAATACATGTACTATATAAGTAGTGATTCTGAGATCTAATACACACGCACACGTACACACACACGCACGCACACATACACACACACACAGAAACACAAAAGAGAAACACGCAGAGAAATACAAACATAGAGAAACAAACACACAACCAAGATCACACAAAGAAATGTAATGCAATGTCAGGAGTACGATGAATGAAAATTTACAATACGCACCACCACACATACAATGAAATATGAATAACGATTTTATATGGTCAGAACATTGCACGAGTCACAGTTTCGGATGTCATAAGATCGTGGGAAATCCAGAGCTAAAGACACCGTCTGTCATACAATACATTGGAATCAATACAAACGTCCATCTCTCAATTTTGTCATTATGTCTGACATTCATTGTAATTTATTAAGAAACATATAAAAGATAAAAGATTTGTCTTATTTGTCAATTAATATTGAAGAAGAGATTTCTTTTATTTCTTATTTACTCTGCATATGCCGATTTGAGCGTAATCTATTTTAAACATTACTTTTAGAAAAAACATGAAAGTATATACTTAAATTAGTATGCAGGTTTAATACGTAATTTTAGGAAAGCCTTTGATGATCTGAGGTCTTTAAAGTAGTTATTAACACATATGGCACAACGCTGTGTGTATCGCTCTGCATGTTTATATGATATATTAATAATGTAATTTATTCTATTGTGTGAAAAATTTGTCACACTGGTGATGCGTGAATAATTATATGTACGTGTTAACCTCCATACATGTCCTTACAAGGGAGGGAATCTAGTGTGTTAAATTCCATGCATGTCCTCAGACGTGAAGGGACCTAGGTGACTGAGTGAGAAAAACTTAATTCATGCATGTCCTTAGGAGTAAAGGTGAATGAGTGAGATGAGCAAAGGGACCGAGGTGACTGAGTGAGATACACGGAATTCATGTATGTTATTTAGGAGTAAAGGGACCTAAGTGACTGAGTGAGAAAAACTCAATGCATGTCCTTAGAATTAAAGGGACCTAGGTGACTGAGTGAGATAAACTCCATGCATGTTCTTGGAATAAAAGGGACTTAGGTGACTGAGTGAGATAAACCCCATGCATGCCTTCAGAAGTTATAGGGACCTAGGGGACTGAGTAAAATAGGCAAAGGGACCTAGGTGACTGAGTTATAAAAAAGCCATACATGCCCTTAGAAGTAAGGGACCTAGGTGGCCGAGTGAGATAAACCACATGCATGTCCTAAAATTTGAAGGGACCTAGGTGACTGAGTGAGATAAACTCTATGCATGTTCTTGAAAATTAAGGGACTTAGGTGACTGTGTGAAATAAGGAAAGGGAGCGAGGTGACTGAGTGAGATACAATCCATGCATGCTCTTGGAATTAAAGGGACCTAGGTGACTGAATGAGATAAACTCCATGCATGTCCTTAAAAGTAAAGGGACCTAGGTGACTGTGTGAGATAAGCAAAGGAACTTAGGTGACTGAGTGAGAAAAACTCCATGCATGTCCTTAAAATTTAAGGGACTTAGGTGACTGAGTGAAATAAACTCCATGCATGTCTTTAGAAGTTATAGGGACCTAGGTGACTGAGTGAATTAAGCAAGGGGACCTAGGTGACTAAGTGATATAAACTCCATGTATGTTCTTAGAATTTAAAGGACCTATGTGACTAAGTGAGATAAGCAAAGGGACCGAAGTGACTAAGTGACATAAACTCCACGCATGTCATTAAAAGTAAAGGGACCCATGTGACTGAGTGAGATAAACTCTATTCATGTCCTTAAAAGTAAAGGGACCTTGGTGACTGAGTGATATAAGCAAAAGGACTGAGGTGACTGAGTGAAATAAACTCCATGCATTATTCTTGGAATTAAAGGGACCTAGGTGACTGAGTGAGATAAGCAAAGGGACTGAGGTGACTGACTGAGATAAACTCCACGCATGCCCTAATTATTAAAGGGACCTAGGTGATTGAGTGAGATAAGCAAAGGGACTGAGGTGACTGAGTGAGAAAAAACTCCATGCATGATCTTCGAAGTAAAAGCCCTAGATGATAGAGTGAGATAAACATGCATATCCTTAGAAATATAGAGACCTAGGTGAATGAATACTCTATATGTGTCCTCAGAAGTGAAATGTACTTAGGTGGCTGATAAGTTGAAACGCTTCCCAAATACTCACCGTATAACTTCTCACCGAGGTCAAGTGTGGGTTCGATTTAACTTCGAGCAAGAGAGAATAGTCAATCTTGCATTATTAATTTTTCCAATCTACCATAGACAAATAAGCTTATCCATGGGAAATCAAAATAAATAACAAAGACAAGTCAGGAGAAATAAAACTCATATCTTAATTAAATATTAGTGTTTAGTTTTGAATGGGATCTTGATGAACTAGTGTTCTCAGCTTATAACAGCAGAACCTGGGGTATACTTTCGTCCTGTTTATTTTCTGTTAACTTTAATCGTTCTGCTCTGTAACTTAGATTCGGTTAGATTCAGTTCAATACCCAATTGAAGGATAACAAAATATAACCGATTCATCTGCCGACGAGGGAGGTTCGTAGACTGTGTATCTTATCTCTGGTTTCCTTCACTCATAAATAAATCTCGCCAGTGCATTTTCCTCCGATCATAATGGGATAAAACAACGAGAATAAGGCTTAAATCGCAATCAATTAGAACCATTGATTTCCTTCAAAGCAAAATATTATGACTAATACTTCATAAAAATGTCATTTCACAGGACGTATGTACTCCGTTCTCCTTTGTTTCTAGAATTTGCAATGCCTATAATAATTAGCAGAGAAGACTAGAGAAATACAGAGTTCTGTGACCTCGATTTGAATATCTAGCGGAGACCTATTGTTCCAAACAACACCGTTAAAACTCCCCTACCGTTACGTTAAAACTGTTCTTTTGTTCGAATCAGACACTATTTTTTATCTGATCTTCTTGTGTTTTATGACTTGATTTTTATGTACAGAGACGTTAACAAGCACAAAGATCTTGGATTGAAATGACAAGGAGAATGGAATAAAATACCCAAAACCGCGCACTGCACTTTAAGGGTCACGTGACTGAAATATGATATCACGAAAAGAAGGAGACTTTGATGAGGAGATAGTATTATTCCCCTTTGTTTTGATCCCGAGGTCACGGTTTAGCTAAACATGTTATCCATAGGTGACACATGTAGTCTTTGCTCTATAGTTTCAATACTTGTTTTCTCATTTTAATCATTTATTTTTATTCATCTATCTATTTATTTCATTTCAGAAATTATTGTTTTTGTTTTGATTTCACATTGCTATCAACAATTTCAGCCACTCCCTTCTTCTTCTTCTTCTAGTATGAAGTGTACTCACAGGTTGAGCGCTATAAATCATCTTATGACTAGGAATCAACAGCTTACCATTCTTTATTGTATAGTACAACAAACAAGCCCATATTCTGCTACATCAAAACCGCTTGACCAGTAAGATGTTGTTAATCGTTAGCAATGGTACAGCCATAAGACGACTTAGTTTATACAAAAAGGGAAGGTTTTATTAAAGTGAATGTGGATCCATCGCTACAAAAGTACTTTCAGTAAAATGTTATGGGTGGTCAAAGTAACCCGCGTGATTATCATGGATCCTTTTTTGTTCTGTTCCCCAGTACTTCTCCCACATTTATTTTGCGCAGGTCATATATGATGTAGTTTTGATCCAAAATTTAACCCCCATTTTGTAGATGAAACATCCTTCTATATATACATTTGCATAGATTGTTTATCCCTCTAAACATATCTGATAAATATATGCGCATTTCATTTACGTAAGATTTAATGCAAATGTTATGCACGTTGATCTTTCATTATTCAACACCGATTAAATTTTGACGGCTGTTTTACCCCCTCTTTTATGCGTTTTGTTAGTTCACTAATCCAAAAAATATCCCATATAAATATTATTCAGTAAGCCATGCACATCAAATGCAAGTTTTACAGATTTCTTTAATTCAGATGCGAGAAGTATTAAGAAATTTAAGGTTTAAATACGCCTTTCTTATAAGAAAGATATATAATTTCCATATAGAAAATGTCAAATTACATTATCTGAAATATTTCATTTAAACGGATTGCGAAATATATACAAGCAGATCAAACAAGTTTATTTGTTGACGCCGTGAAAGCAGGAGATAACCAATTTCTTGAATATATTGCCACGAGTCGAACCAATATCGGCTACACCACAAGTCAAGCGCTGAACCAAAATACCAAAATCTTGCCCTATGTAGAGCAAAAAACAAGGATAGGCTCTTTATCAAAATTACATTATGAAGTAATGTGTAACCAGTCCTATTTTTGTACCATTTATTCTCACACATAGTAGTGTGTGTCCAGCTATTGTATCGCTTCTAGTGTCAGAAATAAAATGGCATTCCCAGTATATGTATCTTCCATTTCCTAACCAATATTTACAAAATTTAAAAAAAGTACTTTTATTGAAAACCCACATAACCCATTCTGGTCAACAGGATATGCACTTGAACATACTTGTTATTCAGTATTTGAGAAACTTTATAGCGGTAGGCTTTTTCGAAGCGGGTCAAACTCGATTTTGCAAGTAAAGAGTCCTTTCAAACACATCCGTATCTAGAGAGAAAGATCTACATCTGAATTCCATGTTAATTGCTACACTGTAGTGTGTGTGAGGTGTCAAACATGTGAACCGTGTTGATATCCTGTTAATATTTCTTTAAGAAATTAAGTTTATGAATGATGTGTATTTTATGTAAGGTGCCCCTTTATAATTTGAAGATATTTCTAGTACAGTAACAGGCTTGTGGATGGTCTGTACTTCATGTGGCCCGGTTGTACATGATTTGTTTATTATGTAAGGTTTAGATGGCGCTGCTCTGTCGGTATGCTTGTTTCGGACCGAGATTTCCCAGGTTCGAGCCCAACAGACGGCTCCTCAGTATCCGGAGGCTCCGTTACGGCGGTAACACGAACACTGCTTCGGCTAATCCATCAATCTCACTAAAACTCGATCTATCACGCTCCTTAGTTTTTTCGTTGTCGCGAACGAAAAAACTAAGAAGCGTGATAGATCGAGTTTTAATGAGATTTGCTAATCCATCGTATAAGTAGGAATTTCCGTGCAGTGCATAAATGCCTATGCCGTTGTCATACAAGTGACCCCCCCCTTTCCAAAAGAAAGAAATTTGTGAATGATATGTATTTCATATTAGGCGATAAGTTTCTGGGTGATCTGCATTTCATGTCAGGTGATTAGCTTCAAGGTGATCTGTACTTCATGTCAGGTGATTAACTTCAAAGTGAGCTGTGTCTCATGTCGGGTGATTATCTTCAAGGTGACCTTTATTTCATGTCAGGTGATTAGCTTCAAGGTGATCTGTATTTCATGTCAGGTGATTAGCTTCAAGGTGAGCTGTATTTCATGTCAGGTGATTAGCTTCAAGGTGATCTGTATATTTCATGTAAGGCGATAAGCTGAGGAATAACCTGTATTTCACGTCAAAACCTTCAAGGCGATTCATGTCATTAATATGTGTAAATGTAGGACTCCAAAATTTGAATATTAGTACGGGTATCTGTATTTCGCAAAAGACCAAAGTTTACGAGTAATCTGTACTTCATAAAGCACAGTAGCTTCTAGAAAGGGTTGCATGTAAGGCTGTGCTTATGTGAATGAGTGGCAATAGAGTGCATTAATTTAATTACATGTCTTTGATTTACTGTATGGCCCTTAACTGTATAGTATAAAACACAAGATTTATGGTTATTATGACGTCACTTTAACACATTTGGGGGATTAAGCTAAGTTATTCGGAAAAGTCTAATGTTAAGATTTAAAGGATCAATAAACGGGCTCATGTCATACAACATTTTTATTTTATTGACTGACCGGAATTTTTCCTTCACCATCTCTGTCCGTCCTTACTAGCACTGTTTGTCCCCCAAGTTTTTACTGAGCAAGAGTACACATGTTTACTGGTATTCTAAATAAAAGATCACGCGGTTTAGTTTTTGCTCATTTCCAATAAAGAGACAAATATGGTGTTTTTTATTTTCAAAATGTTTGTCGTAAAAGGTTTCATACACAAATTTTAAATAAAATCCTATTTTCAAAAAGTCCCCACTGGTGCTAATTTATTGCTAATACGTCATGCAATATTAAGTTATGCATTAAGGTATCACAGGCCTTTGAACGTCTGTTTCAGATGATTGGAGTATCGCGTACGCAGTGTTTTTTTAAGGTCGTTAATCAGAATGGTCATGAAGGGAAAAGTTAATATTATAGAAATACTATCTAAAACAACTATACGTGTATATTTATTGTAACCACTTGTCATACACAATTAATCTAGATTTCCGAATGAAACACTAAAAACTAGCAATTCAGACTTCTATATAAATATTTACAAAGTCTATCAAAGCAAATCTGGATAGCTATTATATAATGTGCAGCATTGCTCTTTAATGTGGGTAGTGAATTCTCAGTAGACCCCAGGAGAGGATTTCGTCAGGTACTTTTTATTTTTGTTTTCTGTCTGGTTCTTTTCATAACGGATTATTTGCATTAATGTGTGCAACGGTATTACCGGCAACAAAAGAATAAAAAATCACATACGGTCATGACTTTTAAATATAATCGGGTTATACGAATGGATACCCTGGTACTCGATTAACAATGTCGCACTGGGCCCTGTTCACAATATGTGCCTTTTTAAAAAAAAAAAGAATCACCTAATCGGCATTAAGGGGATTAAACGAATGGATATGGACAGATTACAAAAGAAAAAGAAAATGTCTTTGTTGAAATCTAGATTAAGTCTAAATATTACTGTTACAAACATTCGATGAAAGGTATACCACAGGCGATCTTCGCAGATTATCCTGGATAAGTAGCGGCGTGGAGAAGTAATACACGATAAGAGTCTTTTAGTATGTTGTAGCGTTATGATAAATAACAGCAGCCTAAGGAGGTATCCTTATTTAGAAGTACCGGAGAAGTGTTAACCTCTCACCTCCGACCTCAGTAAGCTCCTTACCCTCTGACTTGTATGCCTACTTCTCCTAAAATGTGAAATTTAATGTGATGACTAGATAAACTGCACAGCAGTGAAAATCACTACTGAATACTCGGTTACTTGTATTTGTAATAAATAAATAAGAATAAATAGATAAATAAATGAATGAATATACATATATAAATATATAAAATATATGAAAATACTAAGGTACGTAGATGTAATTTGCACATTACATGCATACTATATTTAGAAAATTGCATTGATTCTTTATTTACTTTTTCAAAACTTACAGTAATGTTATGACAAGGTGAACTGCATTGTATTAAAACGACTGATACAGCACATATAAGGGGAGATAAGATTTCTATATTGAAGTTTCTATGTACAGTCATATTCTCTATAATGGAGATAAGAAACGTGTATCATCTCTGTACAACCACATTTATCATGAAGCTTGACGAAAAATGAAATTTTATAGATCAAGTAAAGATTGTATTAAGGGACATCGTATACATAGAAATCAATTTTCATTACAAGAAAGACAAGTAAATAGCAACACTAGATCTGTTCTTTGCAAAAACTACTTAAATCATTTCAAAAATTTCGTAAAAGGAGAGGGCGAGTCAAAGGATACGATTTACTGAATTAACACAGATTCAATTATGGAAGTATTCAAAGACTGACAAATTCATAAATAACATTTAAAGACATAGTTTGCCAAGATCTAAGTTACCTTTTAAACAATGCTTCAGTCATATTTCAGTAAAGATAACCAGAGCTCAAATGAAATGACTCACCGCAAATTTGAACTTGAACCCCGTTCGCCATTATACCAATACTGCTCCTTATTAACATAAATTTGACTAAAATAATAATAAAAAAAAAATCAGACCTCCATTGAAATGACTCAACGCAGAATTGAACTTAACCTTCTGTGCCATTTTACGAAAGCTGCTCTTTCATTAACATAACTTTGACGAAAAGAAACTATAACCTGCCTGTTTTGTATGTTATGACTTTTACACCCCATATTATAACAAAACGGTGTTGAACTCTGTGAATGTATGACTATTTTCTACGTATTGCTAAATTCCCTGCATGATTCAACACATTTCGATCATATCTCTTATCATTTCTATAAAATGCATCAAGTTTCAAATTATTGACTTCAAAAGCCAAAATTGATAATAACTCGTTTGACTTAGTAAGACTTCGATAAAAAAAAATAACATAAATTTCATAAAGTTTTTATAAGTGTCGTTTTCTCTTTCTCATTTTCCCCATTTTTATCTTTACATGGTAGTGCATCAGATTTCAAATGGTGCACTATCTAAGTGCAAATTCATTACATCTTATTTGACCTAAATGTAAATCGATCAATATCAAGATAAAACCAGATAAATGTTGTAAGGCATGTTGGACTATAAAATCTCTTAATAGGGACGAAAATAATTATTATAGCCATCATTGTAATAACTTTAATAATCGAAACGTGTAGAATTTAACAAAATTAAAAATGAAGCACCCGCTTATCGGCGATTACATTTGACGTCAAATCTTGCAGATCTGCACTTTACGGATTGTAATTCGAAGGTCGCTGTGAAATGTACTCTCTTTTTGTATTAATAAACGTTTTCAGATAAGATATTAAATGATATTATAATTCTAAATTGATTTATCCTCACTGGCGATAATTTCTATGACAACATAACTACAAAAATGAGTAATAGTAAAGAGCACTTTCATTTTTAATTGTATTAAATTCATTGTATAATCAATCAGTTAAATTAATATACAGCTCTGTAGCGGATTTAGAAGGGTCCCCCTTTTTTACCACAAGTATAAGGGAAACTTTAGATTTGGCACCAAAAATGGCAGAGTATTTAGGCTAATACTTAACTTTCACATATACCCCTTACCATTTTTTTCGGAAATCCTGGATCCGACACTGCCACTAAAGATTTAACTTATGCATATAAGTACATTTTAATATTATGAAATGCGATGGTATGTATGACCCTAAGGAAATCAATTTAAACAGAAAAAAAGGACACACTTGGTGGTGAATGTTGCAGAATGTTGGCTGGTTGGTTGGTTGGTTGATTGGTGTTTTACGTCGCTTTCAACAATTTTTCAGTTGTATCGCGACATGGAAGCAGGAGATTACCAACCTCTAAAACAAAGTGGCGCAATTTGGGAATCGAACCCGGATCGTCGGCACCGCAAGCCAAGCGCTTAACTACTACACCAAGCCTGCCCCTGTTGCAGAATGAATTAGCTAATTAGTCAAACAATTAATCGCGAAGTGTTTGAAATACTTATCGACGTCACATTAATTTTGATTTTCTTTATGTCTCTATAACATTCCTTTAATTCTAATTTAAGTAAGCACTGTGGTCACGTGAATACATTAACTGAAAATGAGAGGTATGTTTGACTACACACTAGTATCATCAGAGGAATTTTTCTGGCACTCTGCAGCGATGTCTGTATAGTCGAAGCAAGCAGTGTCCAAGGACATTGTGTGGAGTAAGTGGACACATGGACATTGAGTTTAGATATAGTCTCTCTCTCTCTCTCTCTCTTTTTCCATATTTTCGGTGTATTATCATCTATTGTCTTCAACATTTGGTAATAGTTTCTCTGTCTACGGGGTCAATGATGAGGGCTTTGGAATCTGGGACATGTACTGTACTTCATATAAACTATATCTGGATATTAATATGTGAACTGGTCTTGGTCTATACCTGTATAAGCATACCAATATTGAAGTGTTTTACATGGGCAATAAGTGGACGCCTACGATATGGGTTGAATATACATGTATACATACAAATGATCTGCTTAAAATATAGAGTGCATGTATGCACAGAGTATGAAGGTATACATGTGAAATGGATACACAAGCATTATAAACTGAGAAAAGATAAGTTTTTGGATATACTGACGATCAGCATTAGTCCACGAGACATGTTTGGAAACACAGATATCGTATACTCTCTACTATGATATTCCGATTATCTCAAGGGCATCTAGCAAAGAACATCCAGCGTGGGTGCTCCCCACACCATACGCATTATCCCGCGACACAAAGTTTTCTCATTCAATAAACATATACATGCATCTTTGATTAGCCCCATTTTTGTTATTCTGTAATAATACTTAGGGCCAAAGTAATTGTGCCACAAAGCTTGCCAAATGATACAGCACTGCAAGCCAAAAATATTACACATTATGCGAATCTTCCAGCTGACTTAGACTAAAGGAGGTCTTCAAGAAGCAACTGATACCGTTGATAACTAATTCTACTTTGGACAAGTAGGTAAATTTGTATTCAACTAACTACATACCAAACAAAATTTTATATTTTCCTATATAAATGCATACTGATTTAAAATATAGTAATAAAACGGGCTGTTGTATATTTTGTACAACTATGCATTATACCACTTTCGTGTCGTTATAGATAGTTTTTGGATGTATAAAATTTAATAGGAGTTGCTTCCCTTTTCCGCCATATTGGAGGTAAATGACTGAATATTTGTGCATAAATCAACCAAATTGTGTCAGGATTTCTCAAAACTAAGGATGCTTTTTGGGTTTTTTGCAACTATTTAACAATCTCAAAATGTTTTTGAAGGAGTGAAAATATAGGCAACTTTCTCACAATATTTCAATGTAGTTCGTATGAATTTGTAGCAAAACCTCCAGCTACACCTCCAAAATAACGGAAAAGGGAAGTAACTCCAATTAAATTTCATGCATTCGAAAAAGCAAGATATCTAACACCGCTTCAGGACATTGTCCATCCCAATAAAACAGAAAGGTATAACTGATGGCAGAACAAATACATAGAGTGTCGCAAAAGAGGTCAGTGTGACCGCAATCCGAATGCTGGCTTCGGACGGTACAGGGTAGTCGTGATATCTACATATTTACTCTAGCAAGTGTGTCACAAAAATCAATACCCATATGTGTTTGCATATTCATCATATAAAATGAGAATCTTGATGAGTAAAAGCCCATGACATTAAATATTGCAATATCTCTGTGGCAATAACAACAACTTGCCGTATTGATGGATAGTAATGGAATCGTATACACCTAGGTACCTGGGAGGAGAAATATTTATAAAAAGTATTCTATGTAAAGGCTATAGTCTAACGACCACTATATGGGCGTAAGATAAAGGCTATAGTCTAACGACCACCACTATATGGACGTAAGATAAAGTCTATAGTCTAACGACCACCACTATATGGACGTAAGATAAAGGCTAGAGTCTAACGACCACCGCTATATGGACGTAAGATAAAGGCTATAGTCTAACGACCGCCACTATATGGACGTAAGATAAAGTCTATAGTCTAACGACCACCACTATATGGACGTAAGATAAAGTCTATAGTCTAACGACCACCACTATATGGACGTAAGATAAAGGCTATAAAGGCTATAGTCTAATGACCACCACTATATGGATGTCAGATAAAGGCTATAGTCTAACGGCCAACACTATATGGATGTCAGATAAAGGCTATAGTCTAACGGCCACCACTGTATGGATGTCAGATAAAGGCTATAGTCTAACGGCCACCACTATATGGATGTCAGATAAAGGCTATAGTCTAACGACCACCACTATACGGATGTAAGATAAAGGCTATAGTCCAACGACCACCACTATACGGATGTAAGATAAAGGCTACAATCTAACGACCACCACTATATGGACGTAAGATAAAGGCTATAGTCTAACGACCACCACTATATGGATGTAAGATAAAGGCTATAGTCTAACGGCCACCACTATATGGATGTAAGATAAAGGCTATAGTCTAACGACCACCACTATACGGATGTAAGATAAAGGCTATAGTCCAACGACCACCACTATACGGATGTAAGATAAAGGCTATAGTCTAACGACCACCACTATATGGACGTAAGATAAAGGCTATAGTCTAACGACCACCACTATGTGGACGTAAGATAAAGGCTATAGTCTAACGACCACCACTATATGGATGTAAGATAAAGGCTATAGTCTAAGGACCACCACTATATGGACGTAAGATAAAGGCTATCCTCTAACGACCATTATTATATGAACCTATTGTATATCGGTAAAATACGTGTAAAAGAGTTCAACACAACAGCGCATGTTACAATAATAAAATAAATCCTGCTCCTGAAATATGAAGTATTGTATGAATTTAAAAAACTTAACAATGAAAATCAGGATTAAGAAAATGCAGTTTAATAAATTTCTGTATTTAAAGGTATACAATGTCATGTTTTGATAAATGTAAGAAAAGAAATGAAAACTTTGGTGAGATGTCATAAATGTGTTTCAAAATGCATACAAGTCCATAAAAGAAAATATAATTGTGTATGTGTTCTGAATAATGAACACAAAGATAATTAATGACGTATTATTGCACGAATATTTGTCGATAAATATATGTCATTGTTGTCTCCTTGCGCTGTGAAACATTAATTGTCTAGCTTCCATCATAACTTGGGATAAAATAGTTCTCACTGACGCAACACGGAGACTTAAAAATAACAGATTGCGTAGAAGAGGTAATAATAATAGAGAATGCGCAGTAAAACTGAAGAAAAAACTCCCCCCAAAATACTTAAAATAATATTCATGTTAATTTATTACGGAATTGTATTCAAAAAGATAAAAAGATATATATACATACATGCAATACCATATAATAATACACACATTTTGATTAATTTTGATTTTTGGTCTCAATTCTAGTAGATGCCATACAGACACTGCTTTTCCGGGAACAATGTATCAAACGCGTTACAAATGATCATCGTGTCATGTTTAAGGTTTTATATTTACCACCCACCAGTACATTCCAAAAGTAAGACATGACAGAAAAACGGAAGAATGATGTATTGTTGCCAAAATGTAGTATATATAAATATAAATATGTTTGAAACATTTTTTAACGTTCTGCAATCTACATATGATGATAAAAATTTTGTTCTGTCGTAAAGTACATTTCCGTTTTCTCATACCTTGTAATTTTTGATTTACAGTCTATATAAGAATTTGCTAGAAATAAACAAAATCATTCAGATTACATAAATTTTTCTGAAGATGTGACATAAAGTTATATTGTATTTAATTTTAAGGTAAAATACGAAGGTAACAGTAGTCGCGTACTTGTGACTCACAGTGATGTTCTGTTAATATACTCTGATAAATTCTAAGGGTATACAGAATAGTTAACTGTAACGAAAGCATCACGACAGCTATGGCAGATCAGCAGGTGATGTATACTCATGTACCGTACTGGACCTCACTTCTGATCTCTAAAAAAAAAAATCATAATTACCCCCTCCCCCCTTTTTTCTCCAACTTTGAATTGTGCCTTGGACATTACCACGGTCCAGTGATATGTATCTAATTAATACATGTCGAAAAATGTGGAAAACTTTTACCAAACACCATGTAGCAATATTTACACTGTAACTATCCAAGTAAATGTATATTGTTTGATATATTGTAACACTTTCTATATTGTGTTACACTACATTCGTCTCGTGCATTGAGAGAGTTCCTCATTCTGATTAGGGGCAGGTGTGGTGTAGTGGTTAAGCGCTTGGCTTGCGGCGCCGACGATCCGGGTTCGATTCCCGGGTTGCGCCACTATGTATAAGAGGTTGGTAACCTCCTGCTTCCGTGTCGCGATATAACTGAAATATTGTTGAAAGCGACGTAAAACACTAATCAACCAACCAACCTCATTCTGATTAAAATATCAAATACACGCATTGCTGCTTCTATAGTTGTATATATTGTATTATAATATTTTGTCTATACTATATTCAGCTTCATATGAGAATAAACGATTTTCCCATTGTTGCAGAATAATGCTTGTGAGGTCTGTACATTACGGGCATTAAGGCTGGTGTAACTGGCACTACAGGGGATGCTTACTCCTCAGCATCTGGTTTCTTCTCTGGTTATGCATTTGTTAAGTACTTATAAAAGCATTCTATTTCAGTATTCATTTATACCAAAGTACTAAGTATTTTTATTTTACATATTCTATTAAATAAACATTGGTCGATATGTTATATTTTGCTACGTATACTAGTCCATTTGACGAAAAAATGGGAATCATATTTTAAGGGAGAGGTCGAATTCTTTTCTCGTTCTATGACAACTCTTCCGTACCTTGAATGTTCGTTTTGGACGACTTCGTGATATTACAATGCACATAAAGTCACGCTACAAGGCGGATACAGCGTTCGAGTATCGCAGTGGATTTATAGGTATGTAAAGTTTATACAGGAGGAGGAGGGGAAGTAATCTATCACCACATCGTACAGGGACAGAAAAATCCAAACCCCTTCCCTCGTGTCAAAATTTACAACATCTACGACTCTCAAAAATTTATCATAGATTGTAAATCTTTGATACTGTGGCAGGATATCCCTTTCCCTTGCATGATGTTCTGAATGCTTATTGAGATACGACGGATGGAACTTGTGAGTAGAAATGCTTACTTTCCCCTTTGACACAGTAACCATACAATCTCAAGTCCTTTAGTTGGTAATTCCTTTGTTTATGAATTAGCAGCTTACATTGTCTCTTTTCCTTCCTTTTAATCCTACATTCGTCACTGTAGCTCAAAGATAGAGCAACCATGGAAATGGGAGGATCTGGGTTCAAGTCCCAGTGGTGACTGAAGCGATTGACATGTCTTAATATACATTTTTTCCTATTAATCTCATATTTTATGTCATGCCAGACATACGGTAATTTGCCGTAAATGTTTGCGTCATTTTACTCTGACGTCACTATGCTAGCATCAATGTCATAATTAAATATCCGGCAAAAAGTAGCATGTCAAGCACAAGGCCTTTTACATCATGTAAAATGGGCAAACAGCTTTTAATTTTATGTTTTTGTTTATGTTATGATTACTAATCAAAATGTAAGGAAGCTAAACTTCGTCTAGATTTGTTGTCTTTTCAACTGTTCTGCGAGTTCTACATAAGCATGGAATGCAGGACGTATCCCTGTAGATCTAATCGTTCATCAGTATTCTATTTATTTATTGTGTGCCATGCCATCCAAATGACTGTTCTACCTGCTTTGTCATCACTATTGAAGCTTACGGAGTCCAGTTCCGTGATTCACACCTTTCTATGTGTGTGTTTTCGTAACTGTTGCAGTTTTCCTGACGATTTTTCTACTCGAATGCATGGATAAACATCTAAATGCATCTTTCCCACGGAGAAACGCACATAATCACTTGATGTTGATCGAAGGGAGACGTCTTTGTCTCCACAAATGTTTGTTACCTTTATTATGCGATTTGTGGTAATTTCATACCTTAATCAGCTTCTGTGATCGGGTTTCAATAGTTAGGGATCTGTTTATCTCCCCTTAATAAAACGTCGTATTTTACGAGCTATTGTTGTTCATTGACCTTGTAAAGAACTGTTTACAAATGTTTTGATATCTTATGCGAGATACAATACCGCAATAATTGTTACAATGTTGCAAAAATTTATTACATAGGAACATTCCTGGACTCTGTACGTAACCAGATTTTTCTCTCCCTGTATTGTCAGAAAATCTCTCGTATGTCAATCAAGTAGCCAGATATATTAGTTATATATTAAAATACTGCTATGAAATTAAAATAATTCATTGATGACATCATATTTCAAATTTATTTTAAATCATTAATCATAGCATGTACTTTGTATTTTTTTAAAAGTCAAACGCAATGCTTAGACCCCTGGCATTGCAGAATCGCATACATCAACCAAATCATTATTATTATATCAATGAATAAATAAATAATAAATAGATAGGTATACAACTGGTAAATAATTTATAAATACACAAATGAATTAAAATTTTATGAATTGTGAAAATTATAATGAGGATACAATTGTTTAATTTTAGTTTTGACTGCTTACTCTTTTGGAACGTCACATTTCAAAATTCTTTTTGATGATTTAAAAACATTCCGAACGACAGCTACTATCGATGAAGCAAATTGATGCATTTAATTCATAATTTTTTTTCTGAAGAAAACTTGACACAGTTAAGCCTTTAGGATGTAAAAACATATCATATCAAGTGATATTACAGTGTAAGTGTATACATATATATATTTCCAATAATTGAGGAAAAAATTGACATACAATGTTTCTAATAAGATAGGATAGTAAATCATCATAATTATTGATAAATGTTTTTATTCAAATCAAAGATAACACAAGTGATTAATAGTTATTGTTTAAAAATTAGACTTAATAGTAAAAACACTTTCTATTTCACTGTGCCTTATGTGAAAATCTTTGAATAAAACATATTCAATAGTCGATACCTATAATACAGCATTGGGGAATTCGTCACTCAAAAACATTGTATATAATGTCATTTCCTTAAGGCTCATTTACTTTACGGGGCTTTTGTGATGAAAGACACTTTGAATTTAATTTAACACATATTCACTCCACTTAACTATGATAATGTTTACAATGGCATAGGCCGGTGGATTGGGTTTAAAATACTTACTTTTTGGATTTCAATTGTTACTATTATGATACCATTGAATACAAGCATGTAACTATAATAAGTTTTCTACATGCTTATTACGTGTTTGTATATATTAAGGTGTATACGTTGGTTCAAGACCAGGTCATTACATATAGCATATTAAAGATGTGTTTCTAAAACAAAAACTATCATATCATCTTTGTTAAAGGAGTGTAGTGTTTATCTGGGGAAACACGATGATGTTCTACTTTATTTAAAATACTGTACGGTGATAAATCATAGGGCAACTCACAAAAGCATCCTACCAATGGACATGTATGGAAATCAGAAATTGGATAGAGGTGTAAGCCACCCCTGCTTGTCTGTTCACATTCGCTATGAATACTCAAATCTAATTTCAATACTATACACATAAAATGAATGAGGACATACTTTGACGGAATATGCCAGCAAGCAGGAGATGTTCTTGGTTTGTTTTTCGTGTTTTGGTTTTGCTGATTTTTGCTTAAGTTGTAATTTCCTAAGATTTGGACTACTGGGTTTAATTTTATGTCTCATATCACTATGTAGAAAGTGTCACAACCAATCAACGACAGAACCAGAGCATAATGAGACCACCGTTATGACAATTTATAGACCTGCGTATATTTCATGAGTAAATCTGAAGTATAAACTTTTGCGGGTCCAGAACTTTCCAAAACAATTTACAATTTCAATGTTGGTTTGAAATAATACACAAATACACAAATGAATTAAAATTTTATGAATTGTGAAAATTATAATGAGGATGCAATTGTTTAATTTTCGTTTTGACTGCTTACTCTTTTGGAACGTCAGATTTCAAAATTCTTTTTGATGATTTAAAAACATTCCGAACTACAGCTACTATCGATGAAGCAAATTGATGCATTTAATTCATAAGTCTTTTTTCTGAAGAAAACATGACACAGTTAAGACTTTAGGATGTAAAAACATATCATATCAAGTGATATTACAGTGTAAGTGTATACATACATATATATATATATATATATATATTATATATATATATATATTATATATATATATATATATATATATATATATATATATATATATTATATATATATATATATATATATATATATATATTTATATATATATATATATATATATATATATATATATTTCCAATAATTGAGGAAAAAATTGATATACAATGTTTCTAATAAGATAGGATAGTAAATTATCATAATTATTGATAAATGTTTTTATTCAAATCAAAGATAACACAAGTGATTAATAGTTATTGTTTAAAGATTAGACTTAATAGTAAAAACACTTTCTATTTCACTGTGCCTTATGTGAAAATCTTTGAATAAAACATATTCAATAGTCGATACCTATAATACAGCATTGGGGAATTCGTCACTCAAAAACATTGTATATAATGTCATTTCCTTAAGGCTCATTTACTTTACGGGGCTTTTGTGATGAAAGACACTTTGAATTTAATTTAACACATATTCACTCCACTTAACTATGATAATGTTTACAATGGCATAGGCCGGTGGATTGGGTTTAAAATACTTACTTTTTGGATTTCAAATGTTATATTATGATACCATTGATTACAAGCATGTAACTGTAATAAGTTTTCTACATGCTTATTACGTGTTTGTATATATTAAGGTGTATACGTTGGTTCAAGACCAGGTCATTACATATAGCATATTAAAGATGTGTTTCTAAAACAAAAACTATCATATCATCTTTGTTAAAGGAGTGTAGTGTTTATCTGGGGAAACACGATGATGTCCTACTTTATTTAAAATAGTTGTACGGTGATATGTCATAGGGCAACTCACAAAAGCATCCTACCAATGGACATGTATGGAAATCAGAAATTGGATAGAGGTGTAAGCCACCCCTGCTTGTCTGTTCACATTCGCTATGAATACTCAAATCTAATTTCAATACTATACACATAAAATGAATGAGGACATACTTTGACGGAATATGCCAGCAAGCAGGAGATGTTCTTGGTTTGTTTTTCGTGTTTTGGTTTTGCTGATTTTTGCTTAAGTTGTAATTTCCTAAGATTTGGACTACTGGGTTTAATTTTATGTCTCATATCACTATGTAGAAAGTGTCACAACCAATCAACGACAGAACCAGAGCATAATGAGACCTCCGTTATGACAATTTATAGACCTGCGTATATTTCATGAGTAAATCTGTAGTATAAACTTTTGCGGGTCCAGAACTTTCCAAAACAATTTACAATTTCAATGTTGGTTTGAAATTTAAACAAAAATTGTTTCTATTTATTACAACAAACGTAAATGTTGAATTTGGAAGGAAAACTGAATTAAACGACAAGACATTTTCATGCTAATCGTATGTTGTCATTTCGAAAGAATTTTGCATCATATACCGTTCGAAAACTTAAGTTGAAAATGTTTTATCTTACTGAATAAACAAAACTCAAGTATTTATCTTTTATAAATACAAATAAATCAATAGCGTCACACGTTTTAGATTATGATAAAACGTTTCAATGATATCATGCATTGAACATATCAACTTCGCTATTACCTATGTTTTTATAATATGCAAATACTTTTGAAACTTAAAGCAGATAGTTTTAGTTAACACAACACCAAGATAACACCAACTGTCTGTCGATGGAGAAAACCTTACTACCCATGACAATATCACAGACTGTCGTCACGTATGTGGGCAGCCCTTCCCAAATGGAACATCTTCGCCAAGATGTTATTGCCATGACTGGGGAATCTGATGGATGTGGGAGACCAGTAAAGCCATGAAGTTAAAGATTCCCATCCCATCTGAAACTGATAGGAAATACTTATTAGCTGAAATTAATTATACAGTTTTAATTTCATCATTTAATAACAAATCTATCTTAATTCCATTCACCTAAATGCCGAGTACATTTTAAAGTCCCCTTTTCCGACTTGTGAAGTAACAGGACTTAAGAGAGAATTAAAATATAAACGGCCGTGAAAACATAAAAGTTTTAAAAAAAAATTAATACCAGTAATACATAAATTTGATACTACGTTTTATTGGACAGTCAGTTTTACGCTCACTTTGATTCTCATGTATGAACATGTATATTAAATATAAGTTTAATATTTTATCAAGGTTTTCTGTTCTTTTTTTTCATAAAAAACTTCAACCGAATCGCTTTATATTCCTCAGTATATTTACCTTACATGCACAATAGTTTCCATGTCTCAACACAGATGCAGTTTAAAACATCGAACTCAAATATGACGCAACGTATTTCAATACCGAATAATTACATAAGTTAACGTAGGTTTTTAGTTTAAATGAAGCACTGATGTTTAATATTCTCAAAAACAGACAGAAAGAAAGAAAAGAAAAAAATTGGAGAAGCAACATTTCCCTTAATTGGTTATTATTACAAGGTCCGGTATAAATCTAATCACTTTGGAGTGATTATGGTATTTAAGATTCATATCATGGTGCATTAGATACCTGTATATAGCAGAGATGTAATGAAATTTAATGAAGCGAAATGAATACTGTGATCCATCATATATTACTTAAGGCGACCGATTTATACAAATATAATGAAAGTGAACAAAATAGACACCCAATACGGCAATTAAGCCTTGCATAGGGTATGTCCTCACTCAAGGTAAGATTTAGTGACATATCATGTTTAAATCTCATACAAAAGAAAATTAAAAAGTAATCAGTGAAATAAAATATATATTGAGTTTCACAAAAGAATTATAGAGTCGAGTTCAACGTAAGAGTGAACGGTTTAAGATAAAAACTAAAATAGTGTTTACACAGAAAATCAACCATTATTCAAAATAAAAGTATCGAATTGACAACGCCTTGCATAATACCAGAGTTCCATTAATAAAGTAACCTCTATAAATCACGTCGACCTTTGACCTTACAATCTTATTCTGATGGCCACATGGCTGGTTGTGACGTAGGGAGGATTCAAGTTCCCGAGTTGAATTAGAAATGTTTTCATTCAGTGCCAGCCAAGATACAAGGTAGAAAATACACTTTCCATGTCAAAATCTGCAATTGGTAAACAGAAAACAGTCCGCCCTGACTGACCCCTTCTTTGTGTTTAGTTTCATACTTATCGCTTGAAAATGCCATATCTACTTGAAAAGATTACTATTGACTTATTCCAGTCGTATGCTTTGTTCGTCGATTGGAAAGCTACTACCGTTTTCGGGGGTTGATATACACTTTATCAAGTGTAGCGGCATATAATATCTCCCACGTTGGGTACATGTAAATATATGATAGCAAATCGAATGCAACATTCAAGGATAACAATAGAAATCTACAGATATTGGTGTGATCGTAGTAGATTTGTTTCAGTCATTGTCTAGATATTTTTTTCTACATTACCGAGTCACTGAATATATACTGTCATTGTCTTTTTGTAAAAGTAAAGCCAAAGGGGGTTAATGGGGAGAAGGTACAGTTAATGATCGCCGTCATGTAACTGTGCATCGAGGATACAATCTTATCACTATGTACCATATATAGGTGGCATATTCCACAAATAAACAGACACATATTCGGATACCAGATATGTCGAAATAGTAAACGAAATTCATTTGGAGGTCACTGGTTCGATTATGCCCGACGCCTTGATATACGTCATTACGTACATTGACAGAAGTTTCAGTACATCATATGTTTAGAGGTCTGACAATGCTCTATTACTGTATTCAATGTGCATGTATATCGGTATGCAATTTTCATGAGAGTCTCTGTTTAATGCATTATCATGGTTATTCAATATTGTATTAAATAAGTGTTAAATGTGATGTTACCCATAAGTATTAAATAATGTTAATGTTATACAGGTTAGGCAGCATCACTGTGCTTTATCAGTCAGATTTTACTGAGGGAACGGTAGGCACTACACACCGTCTCTGATATGACACTATGGTCGGTTCAGAGCTTCACGCGTTGTAATCTAGTAATGGGATGATCACGATTTCAGTCGTCAGTGGATTTTCGTGTGGTGTTCCTAGAAAAAGATTTCCATCTGCATTGTCTTAGTGTGCCAAGCTATTAATAGATAACGGCCGCACCTTGAAAGTTATCTTCCCATGGCCTTGTATACTTATTAGATTTATCGAGGGGTCGAAATCGGTTACAAACTTACACTTTTTACAGTCTTAGAGAAGGGTTGAACTTATTCGGCAACTGAAAAGCTGGTAAATGAGATTTTAGTAAACAAGAATTCACCTTTATGGTCATTGATAGTCAGCAGCACCTTATTTCGTGTTCTCATCTTGCCACACACGCGTTTCTTGCTATATGAAAATTTGTATTGCATGTTCAGATTGAAAAAGGATATTGACGACCACTCACTGTATTTATTGGTTAACTAGTTTACATTTGTTATTTCGTTAGCTGCTTTGTGTTGAACTCATACCAAAGTTGTTACATCTAAATGGTATTTAGATGTAGAGGAAAAAGATAGGTCTCCGGAGAAAACCATAGACCTTGGGAAGGCTAATATTGGCAACCAAACAGATGATTTACCTTTAGATATGTACATGTATTAATAAAATGTGTATCATAAGCTAAAATACTGACGAATTAAGTTTTATATTAATTTATTTCAATCATTTGTTTGTTATAAATGATTTTCGAGATTATGGAAAATCCGTGTGTTCCTATGTAGAGAATGGGTTTGTTCCAGTCGATTAATTTACACAATTTATTTATTAAATATAAATGAATAGTTTGAACAGAAAAAGAAATTCATTTCAGCTTTTCCCTGTTACAGGATTTTGGGTTGACGAATTGGGGTTGTTTCTTGTTATCTGTTGATGTCCAGAATCGCAGTACATGATCTCTTTACAGATATCTTTTTGTGTTAAGATTTTATTCCCGTGATTCCGTCCGGCCTGTCTTTATTGTATTTCCTTTTCCTGTACTTCCACGTCCCATAATGCATTTTCCCCTATAACATATTGCTTCTTATATAGGTCGGCAAATATAAACGTCTCGTACTGTCCGCAGTATATTATTCCAGGCGCACGGAATGTATATAAACCTCTCGTACTGGCCATTCATGTACAAAGTATATTATTCAAGTCACAAGATGATATAAGCATATCATCGTGGCCAGTCATGTCGGCTATCTTTTATTTCATGTATTTATCGGAATAAGCATCTTCTTCTGGCCAGCCAATTCCGTCATACTTTATTCCACGATTATTCATTGGAATGTAGAGAAGCTCCAGAGTATGATATACCACCTTAAATTCAGTTAAACAAAGCCAATGAATCTGATAAGGAAACTGCTTTTGAACATTTACATTAAAAGTATTGACAACAATATACACACTACCATGTAATGATATGTAAATATCCCCTGGTTACATGGCTATGGTCTTAGACTCCCATTGCATGTATATGGTATATATGTTTCCCGGTTCGGAGAAGTTTACAGATCTTATTAAGATCTTTTATTGTGTCGTCGCGAAACATAGCGGCACATAGAGATCACTTTGTCCAGCGTCCGTCTGTCTGTTCGGTAGTCATACTTTCACGTTATTGGCTTTATCTTCGTTATTTATAATTGTAAGTTGACAAAACTTGCAAGATAAACAATCAAAGACCTTTTAGTTGGCACCAAAATTTTTACCTTATGACTTTGACCTTGGAGTTTGGCTTTCATTTTAATAAATTTAATCTTGGCCTTAACTATTGAATGGCAAGTGATAAGGCTTTGATATCTCACGTGTGTATTTGTTGTGAGAAGACCTTTCTTCGACACCAGATTTTTTGACGTTGTAACCTTGACCTTGGAGGTTGACCTACTTTTTAAAACAATCAACAGTGGTCATAGTTTTCAAATGACAAAAGATAAACTTTTCATATTTCACATGCATATTCCTTATGACAACACGTACCTTTCTGCGGCACGTTTTTTTACCTTGTAACCTTGAACTTAGAGTTTTACTTACTATTAAAAAGTTTAACCTTGACCATGATTTTTAAATGGCAAGTGATAGGACTTTGATATTTCATATGTATATTCCTTATGGACTTGACCTATGACATTGACCTCGAAGATTGACCTACTCTTAAGATTGTCCAGTAGTCACACATTTTTCACTTTAACAGATCACAGTTTTATCTTTTTGGTTTGTATTGATGCTTCAGTTATTGTGAAGGTATTTATGTCAAGCGTTTTCTCTTAGCTTCTGATGTCAATAGAAAAAAATGAAACCATTTCATATGAAACCAATGTCGTTTACCTTGTTTTGTACTCTGTTGCGATAGTACAAAAAGCCACAAGCGCAACACATGTGGTCATTTGAACACCCATTCTAGTTTAAGCTGAGTGACGAATGTCTCCCCAGTAGAGAGTTTCTGAGAAATGCATAAATGATTCGAATTTCGCGATATGTAGGGCATTTGATATCCCACATGATATAAAGCAGGTACAACCGTTATCAACAACCCTCTCGGAAACTTTTTCAAAATGCTGTAAAAATGAAGAGTTGTATTGCTGTGAGTTGCTTCGTGTATGATTAAAATACTTTTAATAAATCATATTATATATGTACAAACAAATATCGCCTTCCACTTTCTTACACAGAACTTCGTTGCTACAGCTGTAGGCTATTCATACAATGCCGTAAATTGAATATCTAACATTTAAGGAAAAACTATGTAAAATTCCTAGTCGACGAGTATCTCGGAAGTCCCGTATTGGCGTTCTTATCCGGTATCGCAACTACATTACAATCAAATAACTTTATGATAATTTAAGTGCTTATTCTTGTTTGCTCGTGTAAGTTCGTGGCGACTTTTGTCGCTAAGCTAAGCCAAACGTCTTTTCCTTTCCTGTGATGTGAAAATCAACAGACATGTGAATATCTGTTAGCAACATGATCTTAAAAGTTAGATTGCAATTAAGTAAAATGCATTGCATATTGTTATAACCGTACTTACAGTTGATGATAAATAGATATCTTATTTCTACAAAAGCAAGGTGTATCATATTTAACAATAAAGACTGCAGTTATATATGGTATAAGGTCACTGATTTGGCATATACTTTTTTCTTACCCAATGTCAGTATTGTGGGGGAGATTTCACCTTAAATAATGGTTGATGTGTAGATTTATATGACGTAACGCTGGAAAAATTTTTATATAATAACAACTTCCCTGTGGAGGATTCCTTTTTTACAGCTTTTTTTCTCGTCGACTGATTTAAGATTGTCGATGTCCATCATTATGTGTAGTACAAATTCATGTCATATTTGAAATGTTACAATATTTTTCGGTCGCCAGTAGGTTTTGGTTATTAGTACTACCTCTTATCACATGCGAAATGTTACGACATGTTTGTGTAACCTGTATCTTTTGGGTATTAGAATAAAGTCTTCTCAAGTTTGAAATGGTATACGATTTTCGTGTCGTCATATACATGGCGGATGCATCTAACCAAACAGTAGTTGCTTATTGCTCCCGGGGATGTTATCACATCTTTGTCTTTCATTGACATGTATCACATACATAGTGACATCACCAGGTAAGCAACTGTTACGAATTTGATTAACGAGCAACTGCGGTCAGTAATTACCAAATTTCACGAGGTGTATACGAATTCTGATGAGAGGGATATTTAGTTGACCCCAGGTCAAGATCTCTTTCACCTCACTCAAATTCTCTTACATAGTGATGCACAACCAGTACTTTTAAACGTTTTTTCACAACATCTGCACGAGTTCTGTATGACAAGTAAAACTTCAACATAATTCAACCAGTTTAGTAGAGTTGTGATTATATGCAAGATGTTATCTCGAGTGATGACGAGCAGTACGGAAACGTTTTGGTGCCCGGTGTTGTTGTGTTGTAAGTAGGTTTCATGACAAAAATAAAATTGTCTTGCTGAGATTAGTAAAACTTGGTGACGTTATGAAGTCGAAAAATTGCCGTAAATTGTCCTTTTGGGCAACTTGTCACCTATAAAACACTTAGTTGATTTTCTTTAAGTTAAGATAACTTCATGCGATTTCTCTTATGTCAATATTAAAATAAATCGTCGTAATAAAGTTGCATTACCAAGAAAATCAAGTTGCCCAAAAGAACTCGTTTAAGGACAGTTTACGGCAACTCTTCGACTTCATTACGTCAACAAGTGTTATTAATCTCCGCAAGTCAATTATATTTTTGTCATGATACCTACTTACAACACAACAACACCAGTCACCAAAACGTTTCCGTACTTGTCACTGTTGAGTGAGTCCTTGCAGTATGAAAAATTACGAAATGTAAAGACATTGCATCGAACACTGCACGACATATGAAAAGATGTGGCGGGTTGTAACGGGTCTTAATTCTTGACAATTTGGAAAGAGCTTAAACCGTAAATTCCCGCCACTGCTTGCCCAGTAATGATTATAGAGGTGTGGTTAATTTTAACTCACCCCATCACTTGGTGAAACATGCGACCAGAACGTTATCGTCGTACTTACAGTGCAGGTAACTGAGGGTTTATTTATTTATTTATTTATTTATTTATTTATTTATTTATTTATTTATTTATTTATTTATTTATTTATTTTGTGCTTTCGAACAAAATGGTCGCTACACAGATTACTGCTTTTTTGTTTTTAGTTTAAGCTGTTTGTAGAGAATTAGAGAAAACCAGATGTACTTAAAAGATAAACGAATGTCGAATTTTACAGTTGCAAGTTTTAATAATCAAAATCTTAAAATTTTCCAATTTTTTTTTACATTTTACGTTTTCTCCAACACAAACGTCTGTCTGTCGGAATATTAATAGCTATTAAGTAGAGCTTTTTGTAATTACCAATGACACGGATGCAGACACTTTGATGGGGGATATCAGATGGCGTCACAACATGGAAAAAAAACTACTGAAGAAATTGATAAACACCAAACCGAATAAACCAACAGAATATCTGCATACCTTCACCGATTTCTGACGATTGTGATTATTGTTTTAGGGTGTACTTTCTAGCATAGGTTAAATGCATAACCATTAAAACTTGTAAAGATCATTGGAGAGGGAGGTTATACAGAACATGATACTGGTCCATCTGATAACGAAGAACTATATATTGAATTCACATTCTGTGAGCTGTAATTATTTAAGCATATCTTACTGATATTTTATCGCCATCGTATAATGTAGATTTAACAAATACAACATTAAATGTTTCCATTTAAAGTGTTATTCAAAATGTTAATTTGACGACGCCGAGCGTGTATTTATTGGTGATTTATATCTTTTATTAAATAGGTGTATCGCAGTTAAACAGTCGTCGTCTTAAAATACGGTGATTAATTGAGCATGCGTATAAGTGATCATGAAATAAGGTGTAAAAATCTTTGTTAACCTACATGTAAAATGAGATGCACTAATGGCTTGATGACATCACATTTTATTGTAATCAGTATATGGAAAATTGTGCGAAACGAAACAAAGTCGTGAAATCTGAGCGATCGACCTCCGCAGTGTTGAATGACTACCCTGAATCAAGTGCCACGAGCCGAGGCGAGTTGTTGCACATTCCGAGCGTCCTGTGACATGTTGAAAATTACCATAGTTACCGTGGTAGGTGAAGGAAACTTTAGATAAAACTAAGTTGTCAGGTAATTAGAATATAACACAAAGAAGAAAGGCACTAGTTTTGTTACTTTTTTGTTATAGCATATGGTATGGGGCCTCAATAGTCGAATGGTATGCGATGGAACGCAGTAATGCCACCAACCTTCGTCAAATCTGTGTTCAAAACCAAGTTTGAGCAAAAAGATCTGATTTACTGATTTTTGTTTAACGTCACACAACGAATAATTCACGTATATTGTGACGGCCAAAAAAAAGATCTGACATGGTCGATGTTTTTTCTCCCGGTATTCTTTTTTCACTTAACGCTGAAGCTCTGGTTGAATGAACCTGCTAAGCATTAAACGAATACACGGAACAAATATTATATATGATCATGAAATCTAAATTATCTTAAGAAATATAAAATGCGTATTTCGTTGTTTTCGCACGTTAAGGACCCGATGGTTTCCCATTGAACCCGTTGTTGTGTAGTTCAGAGACACAGAGTTTTGAACAATAGTTTTAGACTTGCCTCATTTTCTTTTTCGGTGATTCTTAGATTGGGTCACTATTCCGCTACATGTGGCAAGTGTTCGATTCATGGATTACGTCACTATGCTTGAGGTACGTAATCTCCTACTTGACTGAAAAAAAGCTATTGAAAGCGATATAAAATCGCTAACATGCCCTCAATAACCAGCCCTTTGCTTCCATGTCGATATACAACTTTATAAAAAATTTTTGAGAGCAACGTTTTAACCTTAGCAAACCAATCCTTTCTGAATAACCCTCGCTGCATGTGTTTTTCTGACAACATAAGTATGTCAGTACGGTGGATTTGGACCGTGTTTGATCATGTCCTGTATTTCTTCTTATTTATACATAATATAATCTCTATGTCCTTGCGCAATCGATAACGTAACATTTATACAAAAGTAGAAAAAATAGTGCGTAAATAGAAATGCAAAACTCACTCAAATAAATTAACTGTATACAAGCATAACCTTAGATAACACTCTATCAACACAGGAAGATGTATTACATATCAATACACAATTCATCACGTGTTATCAAGTCACGTGACACATTGGATCCCGACGTAGATGAAGTTCCGTGATTATACGATATAAACGACATTTTGGTCAACAATAACTAGGAGACTGTAAAAGGGGTCACCGCCAGGGAGCGCCCAATTCGAACATTTTGCGTAGATTTATATTTTAAGAGAACACGGCTTTCTATTTAAGGCCATCACCAGGTTAAGCGTTTCTGCAGCTATTTATAGATAGACTTACCGTAACAATGAGATATATATTATTATTATACAATATTTGTATGTCCTGTATTGATGCACAGCAAGTTCAGGTTGATTTGACTACGGATGAAGGTAAAATCAAGTTCGTTTTCTTAGAGACTTTACCTTCATAATCAGCGGTAACAGGGTGACAAATTTCGTTATCTATGAGACCATGTGAATTGACCGGAATCTTCTAAGGTACAGTAAGTTTGTTTTCCGTATAATTTATGCAGTTGACCAAAACGTCATTGGATAGCAGGGTAATAAAAAGTGTGTTTCCTTCGAGACCCGAAATATTGACCGAGGTTTCATTGGGTAACAGCAAATTCATTCTATTCTAGAGCCTTACTACTCAATTAGAAGTCACGGGGGTAGCAGTTGAATAGTTACAATAGGAACAATTAATATACTGTTACACTCTTACACAGTCATTGGTTGACTTCAAATACAATGAAAGTCAATAGTAGTGTGACATTCAAAAGGCTTCAATTATAGAGCATAATTTAGCAGGTGCAAAAATGATATTAAAACACACTAACGATAAAAAGTATTGATTACAAATAAATTTTTATATATGCAATTTGGTAAAATCATTTCACATTCAGTGTTTCAGTTTGTAAATCATCGATAAAACTGATCATCTATTATCGAAGTTACAGAGGGTGGAAAGTAATACATATCACATGTACAAGTGTGACTCTATCATTGTCCTTATTAGATTTGTTATCTTTTACAGGAGATGAAGTTATTTACCGGTTTGTTCATTATGTACTGCTCTGCATTGCATATGGATGGCAGACCCGGATATCCTTCCATATTATCAGGTTTTGAGATGACGACCCTTTTTACTTATTTGAATGAATATTTTGACAAAATTTTGCAGACATTGTGCTAATATGAACGATTTCAACAATTTTGCATTACCTGAACTCCAAACCCTCCAGTTAATCCTGCGTTTTAAAACTGAGTTCCTATCAAACACCTATTAGATATCGTAAAACAATCTATAACATTTTGATGAAGTGGTATTCTTTATCAAATCTAGAGCTCCACTTTGGAACACATAGAGATTGTTATCTTCTGCAAAAATCGCTATGGAAGTGAGAGTCAAGGTCCCTTGGACAGGGCCATACAATAATAAAATGGTGATTTGGATAAGCGACGGTTAAAGAGACACTCCACCACCGCGACTATTTCTTATCATATGTACTATTCGCTGTAAGGAATCATTGAAGTTTTTCCCCGTGCTACATACCCTAGAATGCGGATTTTAGGGCGATTTAAGAGAAACAGATACAAACGCATAAGGTAAAAATGTGGCACCCTCTGACTTCGCTACCGATATTTCCCGTAAATATCCAGTGTTAATAATCCTATAGTCTGGCAGTGAATTTTGTTATAGGTGACATTTTAAATAAAATGCATCAATAACGACATTTTCTTCGATTAAATCTAGGCCAATGCTAACAACCGGAGCTCTATATGATAAGAATTGTTTGTGTAATTTGATTTTCTCGCAACATGTACATAGGAGATATCTTTTAAGAAAAATAAAAAGAATGTTAATAAATGACCCCCCCCATATATATATATATATATATATATATATATATATATATATATATATATATATATATATATATATGAAGAAAAAGAGACAACCCCACACAGGCAATGAAGTGCGAAATAGCACACACATCACACACACGTATCAAATGAAATCTTAACACTGGGGGAATAGACGGGAATAATTACAATTTTCTCTCTCAGAGATTTTTGTCTGTTTTACCATAACCTGAAATCCGCTCGATATTAATCTTGAAGGAAAACATTCGTATACGCTAGAACTGTGGAGATCACGTCGAATATACCACGTCTTGGATATGGAAGCATTAAACCCTTGTAGAGAAGTTGACCGCACAAATGAAATGCGAGTTATTATATGTTCAATTTTGTTGCTTTTTGTTTTGTTTGTTTGTTTGGTTGTTTTTTTTTTTTCGATTTTCTCCACAGTGTGATGTAGCACTCAAGTTCTATTCTTAGATCTGTTATTTCATATTTCAGAATTTTAACAAAGATAAAATTAATGATCCATTGATACTAGATACATGTATGTTATCACTTGCCGAAAGATTCATACATAATAGCAACCATTATACAGAATCCAAGCAACCTGTTATCACTTACCGAAAGATTTATACATAATAGCAACCATTATACAGAATCCAAGCAACCTGTTATCACTTACCGAAGATTTATACATAATAGCAACCATTATACAGAATCCAGGCAACCTGTTACCACTTACCGAAAAACTTATACATAATAGCAACCATTATACAGAATCCAAGCAACCTGTTATCACTTACCGAAAGATTTGTACATAATAGCAACCATTATACAGAATCCAAGCAACCTGTTACCACTTACCGAAAGATTTATACATAATAGCAACCATTATACAGAATCCAAGCAACCTGTTATCACTTACCGAAAGATTTATACATAATAGCAACCATTATACAGAGTCCAAGCAACCTGTTACCACTTACCGAAAGATTTATACATAATAGCAACCATTATACAGAATCCAAGCAACCTGTTATCACTTACCGAAAGATTTATACATAATAGCAACCATTATACAGAGTCCAAGCAACCTGTTCTACTGGTGGGAATAAACAAATATAATTCATCACATGTCCAGTTTTCGGTTCATCAGTACCAGCTACGAAATGTATATATTTCAATTTTACCGCGACTAAAACTAAGGAATATCATGCATAGCTTTGTCCCTGGATTGGTTCTTTGGCGATCACTTCAGGTGTGTAGTGATAGGTCAAAATACTCACTATATGGATGTCCACAGTGTCTGTCTTGAGCATCACTGAGCAGACATAAATTGTCGAAATATGCGTATGGTGCCCCAAATTAATAGCGGTATATATTTCTTTATATTTATTCGTACCTATATATTACAGCATTAAATGACGTAATGCTATCACCGCTACAGAGGTCTTGGCAATGCAGGAAGATTTTACAAGAATACAGGTTTTAACTGTGTATTACATTTTTGAATATTATTCTTGCAACATTTTTTTAGTTTTTTTTTTCACTTATATCAACAAAAGGATGGTGAACTACAATAATGTCTGTATTTCTATTGAAATTCAAGTACTTTAAACTCAGACAGCACAAACATGTTGTCCATACTGCAGACAAAAACTTTATATTGATGTCATCTCCAGGGTATTTTAATCGTAAAATCGTAATGATAAAATACAAAATTTTATTGGCTAGTTTTCAATTTAGTGGATGCACAGAGTATGGTACAAAGGCGTCCATTGCCAATAAAATCAATACCATGATCTACTTTGAGGATCATCAAATGTAGTTAAATCTATAAATGAACAAATACAAATATCCGAGGAAAAGGGTTTTCATTTGAGAAAAGTGTAAATACTGTACAAGAGAATATGTGAAAGAAATGTTTCTTTACAAAAAAAAAGTCAAGAACATTCCTTGTGATGTACCCTAAACATGTAATACGGACACGTAATGGTCAATTGACAAATTATCGACATGCCATTTTTTAATTTCTATGAAAACTAGTGGGTATTGTTTTTTGAACAAAAAAAAAAAACAAAACACGTCTCCCCTTCCTTATGGATGTGTTTCAGAATGGGTCATTACAAGTGGAATAATCTGACTAGCATTTTAAAACATTATAGGAATAAAATCTAAGATACCAGTAGTCTGTAGAAAAGAATGTACAGTAAAACATGCTTATAACAAAGTGCCAGGGACGACCAATTTTAATTATTTTTATAAATGTATTTTGTTACAACCGTTTAATAAATTTTCTGACAAGGGGTACTAAAACTGACTTGAGTTAAGTTCAGGGTCAAAACTTTTGACACAGTCCACATACAGTGTTATTATATGCTATGAAATTAATGTCCATAAGTCAAGCAATTTACAAATTACAATTTAGAATCCTTTTTTAAATGATCTTGAAACGGTATGTTTTTAAAATTTGTCCTTGAGATTGTAAATGTAGGTCAAGGTAAAAACTGTTTATGCCGTGCACCTTGACTCACTGTCACCTTTCTTTGTTCCACGTTTCAAGTTCTTTTCTCAAAGGTATTCAAGGTACAGCCTGGATAATTTTTTTTAAATTGACCTTGAGATATTAAATGTAGGTCAAAGTCAAAAAGTTTTATACCGTGCACCTTGCCTCACTGTCACCCTTCTATGTTCCAAGTTTCAAGTTCTTGCCTCAAAGGGTATTCAGGTTAAGGCCTGGATTTTTTTTTTAAATTTGACATTGAGATTGTAAATGTAGGTTAAGGTGAAAAATCTTTATACTGTGCACCTTACCTAACTCTCACCTTTCTATGTTTCAAGTTTCAAATTCTTGCCTCAAAAGGTATTCAAGTTACGGCCTGGAATTTTTTTTTAATTTGAACTTGAGATTGTAAATGTAGGTCAAAGTCAAAATTGTTTATGCCGTGCACCTCGCCTCACTGTCACCCTTCTATGTTCCAAGTTTCAAGTTCTTGCCTCAAAGGGTATTCAGGTTAAGGCCTGGAAATTATTTTAAAAATTTGACCTTGAGATTGTAAATGTAGGTTAAGGTCAAAAGTTTTTATACCGTGCACCTTGCCTGACTCTCACCTTCCTATGTTCTAAGTTTCAAGTTCTTGCCGCAAAAAGTATTCAAGTTACAGCATGGATTTTTTAAAAAATTTGACCTTGAGATTGTAAATGTAAGTCAAAGTCAAAACTTTTTATGCCGTGCACTTTGCCTCACTGTCACCTTTCTGAGTTCCAAGTTTCAAGTTTTTTCCTCAAAGGGTATTTAAGTTACGGCATGGACAAATGTTTTCTTAAATTTGACCTTGAGATTAAAATGTAGGTCAAGGTCAAAATTTTTATGCCGTGCAGCTTGCCTAACTGTCACCTTTTTAAGTTCCAAGTTCTTATCTTAAAGGGTATTCAGGTTACGGCCTGGACAGATCTTTTTTTAATTGAGATTGTAAATGTAGGTCAAGGTAAAATAAAATTATACCGTGTACCTTGCCTCACTGTCACATTTCTAAGTGCCAAGTTTCAAGTTCTTTCTTCAAAGGGTATTCAAGTTACGGCCTGGACATTTTTTTAAAATTTGACCTTAAGAATGTAAATGTACGTCAAGGTCAAGGAATTTTTAATCCGTGCACCTTGCCCTACTGTCACCTTTCTAAGTTCCAAGTTTCAAGTTCTTACCTTAAAGGGTATTCAAGTTACGGCCCGGACAAAAATTGGATGAAGAAGAAGAAGAAGAAGAACTGACAAAAAAACAATATGGTTTCCCTTTGAAGGGGAGTTGGTTGGTTGATTGGTGTTTTACGTCGCTTTCAACAATATTTCAGTTATATTGCGACATGGAAGCAGGAGGTAACCTTTGAAGGGGAGACATAATAATAATAATAATAATAATAATAATAATAATAATAATAATAATAATAATAATAATAATAATAATAATAATAATAATAATAATAATAATAATAATAATAATAATATATAATATATAATATAAATAAACTGAGGTCCCGTGTTACTGTGTACTGTGGCACTTAAAAGATGTCTCATATTTTTGGATGGGTCCGTGACATCGATTATATATCTAGTTGGTGCTGCCATATTGTAAGCGAAGCCGGATAAGAGGTGGATAAGATAGATAAGAGTTTTCGGGTTTGATTCCGCCATGGGCACGCTGGTGGTCTGTATTTTGAGTGAGACAGTAAAAACTGAAGTCCTGTGTCACGGTAGGTGTGGCACGTAAAATATCCCTCACTGCTTCAGGTAGATCCGTTGCAAAGGTATGAATTTCTATGGAATGCATCCGGCATATGCCCTCACCATGTACGCGAAATAATCGTAGAGTGACGTAAAACAATAGTAAATCAATCATTGTACGTGTAATGATATTAATGTGGCAAAGAAAAGTAACCCAAGCCTTAACATGTAGAGTCTGGGCAACCTAATCTGAAACGTTTTGAAGCAGAACCAAGAAGTAAAAACAAGATAGTAAAAACCGAAGTTCCATGGTACTAAAAATGTAGGCAAATATAGACATAAGTAATGTACTTATGTAGATAAAAAACGCATGATGTGGGTCTAATTTCACCAAAATACGCATATCAAATTCTGAACTGATTCTACTTTTTAAGTTCTAACACGACTCTGACGGCATTGAGCGTCAGTAAAACATGACCATCTCTGTAAGTAGGTCTGTCACAAAGCGAGAAAAGCAGTGAAATTTGGAGTAGGCAAAACCGCAAATGTCGCCTTATTATATAATATGTCAGAGAACCGAATACATCAAAGAATGTCAAATTCAATGAGCACATGTTGTAATTAGTAAAACGTCTCTGTCGTTGATGCGAGCAAAATGATTTCGGCCTTGTGCAGCTTCTATAGTATCACCCTCAGGAGTGAAGTCTCAAATAGCAGAGACGGTGCAAACTACATTACATACACAAATTACTTCTCTTTGAACTTAATTGCTGGAAATGAAATAAATCGATTATTAATGGTAAGTAAATAAGAAAGTATATGTGATAGATATGTCATTCTGGTTAACCATGTGAGTTTACAAAGTCCCAATCGGAGACTGAGCAAGAAATTTACATGGGAATTTCTGCTAGTGTTTTCAATTACAATGGTATTATATTTTCTGTATTCATGCCTACTCCCGGTTCTCGTTTGTGACTCCTTTTTTAAAATACTAAAGACAGTTTGACATCCATCAAATGAACGATCGAAATGTTAAATACAATGACTTTTGCTTACAATGAGATAAAAACATCCTCTTTGCATTCATCGAGAAAAACGAGGGTGCTCTGTATTATATTCATTTACGTCATTGCTTTATGATATTTAATACATGGGTGGATAATAATCGATTAGAACAAGTTTAATAGAGCCTAAAATTATTCTTATATAATATCATTTCTTATTTTTAAGTATTTAAGTGGTGTTTAGCGCTTGTGACACTGGGTAAGGTATGTGGAAAGATAGAGACGAAATTAGCAGGTTATCTCAAGGGGGGAGTGCAGTAATGAAATTTTTGTATGATTGTGCAATGCAAATTGACCTACCTGCCATGCTTTACTTTTTTTTTAAAACTTATGCTGGTAGTAAATTCAGAGATTGAGACACGACCGTCCTAAAGCTTCTGTCACAGTCATGAGATGAACCTAGGCGAGTTATAACTCGCTCAAAATATCACAAGTCGTGTGCAATATACTGGGGGATACTCTTTCTACTTTTGCTCGACTTTTTCTTCTACATTGATTCGTCAGTATTTCGGTTATGTTATATTTGTCGCCAGTTTGAACAACATCTGTACGACATACCAAAATCGGGTTTAGTCGAATTGTGGTAAAGTGTTCCACGTCATCACCTTAATTATTATGAGTGAACGAAGAATGAAGGAATGAAGGCGATGTGATGCCGTTTAATGATGATTAAGTGAATTCATGTATTCAAGTCAGGGTCATAGGAAACATTTCATAAAGTGGAGGGGGTAAACCTTGAATGTAGTATCGTTTAATAAAGTAATAAGGAATAAGTCTATGATCGGCCAAGGAGTGGTAAATGGGGAGGGGGGGGGGGGGGGGGGGGGGGGGGGGCTGCCTCCTTTCTTCTGTTTCCTACGGGTCTTTGAATTTTGTGCGACATCCATTCGACAACTATTTGACATGTACGGCAAGAAAAATCGTACCGAAAGTTTCTTACCATTAAAATTACTTGCCGCTACCTGACGGGTACTTGTGATATGAAGAAACATTTCTACGACATACAATAACATCGTTCGAGTATGAGAGATGGAAAAAGTCGTGGTGAGTTGTAACCAATCATAACTCGTGTTAGATCTAGTGTAACGGGGGCTTCAATCGTTTTGAATTATGATAGTTACTTGCTGGGTACTGGCGATTTTTGCGACGTATAAATGTGTTACGCTAATAGATTGTTATAATAATGTTTAAACATATTAAATATTTTAAATACTAGTGTAACAAATGCATCAATCTTACACCACAACTAAAGAGCTGTGGCTACTTATTGCTCGCCAAACCTCGTTGTCTCGGGCACTTGTATCAGGCACTTCAAGCGGCATCATTATTGATAAGTTTTCAAGACATTTTGCTGACATCCTATATGCGTTCTACTTCACTCTTTTTTATTCCTTTTTTAGCTAGAGAGGACTCTATCGTCTTGTTAAGTCTGATCTTTTATGCCATTATGCTATAGCTTTAACCCTAAATTAGTTTCTAGATTACGTGTAACAAATCCAAATATGTACATATTTCTGACCAAGCACATTGCTTTGTGTTGTGGCACATATAAACCTATTTTGAATTAATGATGTCAAATAAAAGATAGGAATCCTGATTTAGAAGATTGTGACACAATTCAAATTTTCCGCTTATTAGTCTCCGTTCATTTAAAATCCGTGCAAGTAGGTCATTTTCTTCGCAGGATCAGATAAGCGCAAAGTAATATCGTGATTTGATTATTTATTTCACTGCGCATGACAGGATATCAGGCTGATCAGCAAGGGGTGAGAACTCTGGGTGATCTGTATCTTTTTTGTCACGTTCGTCCAGGCTTTATCTCGCTCAGTCACGGCTACAGACCTGTTGGGGGACCATCTTATTGTTTTATAATTAATGACAACGCGTAAATGATGTATAGAATTACGCACATTAAATTGACGAGCCTGAGATTTTCTTTTAAAGTAATCAAATGAAATCTGTCTCGATCGAGGAATTCGAATAGACGCATCAAATTTTGAGATGAATCTCTCTAAGTGTGTGTAAAATATTTCATCATTAGAGATGATATCTGAGCTCAGACTGAGTATGCCGGGTTAATATTGGTTATACATGATTCCTCATGTCGATGATTTGCGGGAATGGGAGTTTTCGTCACCCCCTAGGTGTTGATGTTTTATGGTATTACGAGGGTGACTGTACACTCATTCGATCATATCAAGGCAATTTATAGTTTTATCAAATTTAACATATTTCCTAGATAATATATATATATATATATTTATATATATATATTTAATCATGATAATAGAAAACATATTACATATTGTTATGTTAATTTCCGTAATGTACTATCAAAATAACATTAGGCTGGCAATCTTTTATTTTCCTTATGCACTGGTATCGGATATGCATATGTGAACTTTTATATCAACATTTTGCGGACATTTTTCAATATCTGAATTGTTAAGTTTGGGATGAACTAGTGCAGTAGGAAATTCTTGACAGTGCATTGGAAAATCCTCATTGCATGATGTCATTGGTAACACTATGTTGAGCATGCGTTACAGTGGCGCCATTCTATAGCTGAAAGTGACTGAGCAGTACATAAAACCCGACATACACAAACAAAACGAAATGCATGGATTAATGTTTGTGATTATTTTTGCCATCCGACTTATAACAGAGAAAACATTAAGCATGCCCTCACACCTCTGGGAATGTTATCACGTAATCCTCGTTTATTAAAGCATATTAACAGCGTCATTGAACATGTTTTCCAACATCCTAACTAACACGTGTAAATAGATTATGAAAATGCATGGAGTTATCTGTACATACTTTTAATGTTTTGCGTAAATACTAGTATACATGATTCCTGTTTTGTTTTGATTCGTTTTGTGGTTGTCTCCTTTTTGCGGTAGGTCCAGTAAACCCTCTGATTTTACGTAGCAAATGACCGTCTTAACGACTTAAGTCGGTCTTGTGGCTGCCGAGTTAGTATTAATTTCCATTTATTTTTTATTTTTTATTTCAAGTTGTGGATTTCATATCCTCTGAAATGCCAACAATATATTACTGTCATTGGAACATTAAATGGCTTTAATTTTTCGGTGATTCAGATATACGTTCAATCGAATGTAGGTCTTCACTTATACATCTTTCGGCAGAAATTGTATGCAATGTAGGTTGATACCGATAATATCTGAGAAGGAAAGTCAGGAGGTATGTAGAGAAAAGAGAACAGGGATTAAGATCATACCTGATACCGAGTTGGCTAAGTTGACATTCTATATTTGTGTGCAGTCAAAGTATCCAAGTCGCTTCCAATTAACCTTGCGCGGTCAATTGCTGACCTCCCCAATCCAGCAGCGGTGTATCTGTCGGGCAAAATTCTCGTTTCTACGAGATTATGATCACGCTGCGAGATGAAGTGATACGACAATGAATGTAATGCGCAAACTGGCATTGTTTTCAAAGAAAAGCATATTGTTTGTCCGCAAGGATATTTATCAAGAGTGTTGTTTATATAGTGGTATGCAGACAAACAATATGCCGTAACATTCATACGTGTCACTTCTTCGTTGTATTTGTTGATAGCATACCATACGATGGTCAATCTCGAGAACCAAATACAAGGAAACAAGATTTATGCTTCATTATTAAAGAAATTAATATACGAATTGCTGGAAAATTTAAAAGTTTATAGATTTTTATTCTAACTTTTAAATAAGTCTTTACATAAACAATATTGTATTTTACATTGCTGTCACACTGTTCTGTTTCCGTTGAGGAATTCTTATAAATATTCCCGGGACTTGCATCACTGTTCAAGTGTTGTAGGATTATGCAACTTTCTGTTGAACGATATTCATGACAGCTGTGCAGTGTTATACTTGTATGTTTAGGGCATTACTAGAGGTTGTGGTTAGTCTAATAGGAGACGCTTACTCCACCAAGGTACCTGGAATCATTTCTGATTTTCAGGGGTCAATGAATGTCCAACGTAACGGGTTGATGTGAGTCCCACAGCGGCATAATTTCTTAGATTTATTTTTCCTTTGCATAAAACCTTTTCAATATCATTTTGTCGTGGGCTGATAGTGTAATTAAATGTAAGATTTTTGAAATAAAACGAAACGAAACAAGCGAGGTTCTGATGCGAATGAATAACAACCCGCATCTTGTTGCGTATGGTAGACGGCGACCTCACTGTCGTGGAAATAAAAGTAAATCATCTTCATGAAAGGAAGCAATGCCTGAATAGAAAGTGCTAGGCAAATGCATCACAAGAGCACACGAAAAACTCAAACAAAATCTATCAATGAATTTTAATATTTTGACTGTTTTGTTCATTTTAGTGCAGCAGTGTCCTTCAAATCCAGACACTGTGGTGTAACCTTGTCCCAAGATCAATCTCACCAAGAATAATGTCGATGTTGACATTGAATAATTAATTCATACACGTGTCCGTTTAAAGTTTATATTTGGTAGAAATGTTCCTATCGTTAAGGTACGTGTCATGAGCTTGGCCAAAGTTGCCTAAAAGGTCAAAGTTACTTTGGCTTTGATGGTCAATTTGGACATCGATGGAAATGTACTGACATATTTTCGGACCATGCCACCGTCGTCTTGATGAATGCATCAAACTCTAGTTAAGTCATGCTGTCCTTTGTGTATAATGACCTTGAAGGTACACCTTCTGTATTAATGGAAAAGAAATAATTTGGAAATCATTGACTACATTTAGAACGTTAACCTGAATGTGAGGAAAGGGCAAGGGTATGCTATATCATGAAGGAATCTTATATTTCACTTTTTTCTTCATTTATCATACACTTTATCCTTTGTCTGTTGATTGCTTTGTTCGTCTGAGTGACATCGGAATTCATATTTTGTTTTTGCGTAGTATAAGTGAACGTGCGGGACATACTTCAGTGGCAACCAATTAAGATACCTGTCGTATCACGTGATCATCCACCCCCTACCGATGTTGTAGAGGTTCTAGGAAGGTGGCCTTTACGTCGTACTATAACTTCAGGGAAGTAACCAGATGTTGTATTAAGGTTAGAGATAAGAACAGAGAAAAGGATTTACATGCGCGCTCTGATCATGAACTGCATTGAACTTACTTTCTTCAATATTCAATAAAATTTGGAGAATGAATTCACTGCCCTTGATTTTAGTCGTTATAGAAGACAGGTTATGCGACAGAGACTGACAGAAACTACGAATGATAAAATGAGATCTGTGTATGTATTAAACAATACATTCTTGCTTACATGGTAGACCTGGGTAAGTGTTACACTAATATTTAAAACATTTAATATGTTTAAACATTATTATAATAATATTTAAACATATTAAATGTTTTAAATATTAGTGTAACATAAGTAACGTGATAGAATATCAGTGAATAATCGATCGGTCCTTAAATACGAAAGAGACGAATAAGGGTGTAATCGCAAACCATTTAAATATAGAAGGAAGATTATATTCCATGCAAGAGTAAGCATTACCTGATGAACGATCACATCTGTCGTGATGTCTCCGGTTTGCGAAATAGTCAATAAGCGGTTGTTTTATTGGATTCAAACATCAGTATAAACTGTAGGATTTACTTCTATTATATCTACTGGTTAAGTGACCGCCTTCAACAAGTTGAAGTTTACGTCACTGGTGTGGGAGTTAGGCGAGCTAGGTTTAGAAAAAAAGAGGTCTTATTGAACGCTGAAAAAACAGAAAAATAAATCTTTACAAACATTTTGCATTTTCATTTGCTTATTGTTCTACTTCTCTAAATGGTTTGTTGTTTAAAAAATAAAAAGAATAATGACTCATTCGACCGAAAGCATCCGAACGACATGATATATATATATATATATATATATATATATAATATATATATTATATATATATATATATATATATATATATATATATATATATATATATATATATATATATATATATATATATATATATATATATATATATATATATATATATATATATATATATATATATATATATATATATATATATATATATATATATATATATATATATATATATACATATATATACATATATATATATATATATATATATATATATATATATATATATATATATACATATATATATATATATATATATATATATATATATATATATATATATATATATATATATATATATATATATATATATATATATATATATATATATACACGAAAATTCAACAAATAAATCAATTCTGAATTAGTTGTTTAATAAAGTGCAAGTTTCTATATGTCACATTCTAACAGTACTCCAGTTAGATAGCATGCACATCACAGACAAAACAAATCCTGTATAGACTCCGTGTCTTTTTATGTGAATATAATGTGGGCATTTCATTTTTAAGAGAATTCTATAGATAATATTCTCCATATTAATATGACCTGACGTTTTATTCGCTCGCCTTATAATACTTAGAAACCTTTGATGCCGATTATTATTATGAATTTAAGATGATAATGATACCTGCAGAGTGGGAATGTCTTTGTTGCAGGACAGCGACCTGATGACGATAATAACCCCCTGCTGAATGTATTACCTTCACTTCAAACTAATTTATCTATTCACATTCAACAAGCTTTTTTCCCATTACATATTTATCATGCATGTATTTAATTTTATTTTGGCATTAAATTTGTGCAATTACTTCAACTCTCTACTCAGTTTCTTTTACTGTATTTCCCTCGTAAAACTTATTTTGGCCAAAAGTACCGCACTGATAATTGTTCTGAGATCTTATGATTATTTGGACCATTTCCTAATACCGAAGTATCTATCCTTTGAGCAGGTATCTGACAAGAAATAATTGTGACGTAACTAAATTGATATAAAACTATAGGAGATGAAGGACAGAAATGACGATTCAATAACATATCTTCTAGAAGTTCTTTGACGTCTCAATGATTATGACGTTAGAAACCTACTAAAATGGGAAATAACTCTTTATTACTAAAATCATGGATATTAATATCAGAAACGAATCTATAGAGACAACAGACAATTCACACTTCCACTAAAGTAATTGTCATTGTGATAACGTCATCTGAGGTCCGACAAACTGCCGACAAATGACGTATTTGTTTATGACATCATAAATAGAACAAATGAAATCCTTGGAATTATTCTTCTCTTACGAATCGCTGACGGGTCAATACACCGATTCATTTTCCGTTAATGACATGACATTTAGTGCCAAATTTTATTGTTATGATGTCATATTAGGTCTGACAAGACGGACGGTTGATTATGACGTCATAGACATCCCCAATAATAGTCTGCTCAATGTCAATTTCATTTAAAAAATGCATCGGTGTAAAATGACACGACACAGACAGATATGATAAGTGAAAGCACGAGTCAGCTGATGGCTAGGATGAGCAAGCATCTCCTGCGAGCTAACTACACTTGCCATTACTTAACTTTATGTTCTGAATATATAATTGATATGAAAATACAAATACGAAATCGAGAAGGTGTCTTGTGAAAAAATATTGAAAAGTTATAAATTTCTTTGACATTTGTTTTTCTATTTCACTTTGGATTATTTACATTGTCAGATCCATAAATTAATTAACACGACACTGTTAAGTAATGAAGAAGAATAGTGCATCTGTGTATAGGGGATACATTTTGGTGACAAAGATAATTTATGCAAGAAAATCTATATATTGTAAATCATGTAAATCATGATTCAATATATCAGTTACCGATACTTTATATAGTCAAGGCAATCAAATGTACTTAAATGTACATGTTTTGTTAATTTATCTCGCAAGTAACGAATTTCGGCGATATCCAGAAGCAATAAATATCATTTTTAATGATTTAAGGAATCAAGAAGAACTACTTGATCACAATTTAAAAAAAAATGATAAAAATTAACGATAAGTAAACACATCTAATAATTGTAGATAAATGATAATTACAGTCGCCAATCAACATTGGTGTACAATGTACAGCCACATTGCCTTGCCTCTGTGTAATCGTGAAGAGGTCTTCCTTTTTGATGGGTATACTCCACATGTGTTAGATATTTTACTACATTTTTATAAATTGCATTATAATTGTTTAGTATCATGAGTGAAATATATGGGCAATAAAAAGTGATATTATATAACTCGAGCACAGGAATGACATTTGTGGGTTAATGTCTTTGATGTTGTATTTTTTATGCTGAATGACATCAATGTGTGTTTTCATTATACTCATTAAAAAGTTAAGTTCAAAGATGTTAGAGAGATTATGAGAACAATATGGAAACACTATCACAAGTACATCTATCCTGAATTCTTATATTTCATAGGTATCATGTATTTGAACTTTTTTGTAATATACATGACTACAAGGGATCTCACAAAGAGGGGATAGGAAAGAGAAGAGAAGATTTTGTTGTAAGTAAGAGTCTTATTTGTCCCCTCTTATCTTGATGAAAACCGTTTTGTCCTTCTCCTTCTAAATCAAGCTTTCCGTGCGCAGGAGTTAATTCGTCAAGTTGTGCCAGAGTTGTTCAACTGTCTTACGGTCCCTTATTGACCTTTGGTAAATGATAAACGTATGTTTGTACATACTTTTATACGCTCATAACAAAAATGAACATAAAACTTGTAAATTGATGTCTTTACAGCGGAGTACTAACCAGGAATATTTCACTTTGTTGCTGACATATGAATCTAATTCTACAAGCACTGTAGCGCGGTTTACAGTCTTATGATTGCTAATCTTTCAGATATAATGCGCGTATAAGAGATTATTTATGGTTATGTTGTGAAGATAGTAAAAACAAGGGGAGATAAATGTGTAATGATATTAATCCTTTCATTGTATTACGCAGTATATCATATGTATTGCGTAGAAAATTATTTTTTATAGATCTATGACGCGAAATAGTGCATTATATTGCTATTACAGAGATGAAGTGGAGAACGGACTGTTTCTTTTGTCGGATTGATAAGAAGTGACGTGACTGCTGATGGATACCCTCGAGAACATCTAATAAATATTGTTCCACATTTCTTCATGGAGACAAAAGGTCCATATAGGTTCGATATGGTGGCATGAACTGGTGAACTCGGCACGGTTACTAATACAACTCATATATACAGTGCACTTTATAGTATGATATGGTTAATGATTGATGGACCTAGATAAGTACATTCAGGAACAATATATCCGAGGCATGGTAACACCCCCTTTTTTTTTAGAGTCCCAGTAAAATCGAGACACTACATCTATTGTGAACATAAAGCGTTTGACCTCTGCCCAATGTCTTCATAATAAATACCTTTAGATAGTAAAATGACCAGGCTGTAAACACGATTATATATGTGTATTTCTTCTTTAAAATTATTATACGTCATCTACACCAGTCCTGACGCTGTGTGATTGTGACGCTTTTTGTGTGGCGTGTACACTAGTCCTGACGCTGTGTGATTGTGACGCTTTCTGTGTGGCGTGTACACCAGTCCTGACGCTGTGTGATTGTGACGCTTTCTATACGTCATATACACCAGTCCTGACGCTGTGTGATTGTGACGCTTTCTGTGTGGCGTGTACACTAGTCCTGACACTATGTGATTGTGACGCTTTCTATACGTCATGTACACCAGTCCTGACGCTGTGTGATTGTGACGCTTTCTATGCGTCATGTACACCAGTCCTGACGTTGTGTGATTGTGACGCTTTCTGTGTAGCGTGTACACTAGTCCTGACGCTGTGTGATTGTGACGCTTTCTATACGTCATGTACACCAGTCCTGACGCTGTGTGATTGTGACGCTTTCTGTGTGGCGTGTACACTAGTCCTGACGCTATATGACTGTGAGAATTTCTATACGGCATGTACACCAGTACTGACGCTGTGAGGTCACGACGCTTTCTACACGATATCTATAACACTATATGGTCGTGACGCTTATTTACATCAGCTCTGGTGCTGTATGGCAGTGATCCTTCCTACACAGTATGTACACTAAATATAATGCTGTCTGGGAGTGACGCTTCCTACACGGTACGCACAGCAGCTCTGCATCTTGATGTTATATATGTCATATGTTGGGATGAGGTTTTCTACACGGCATGTACATCGGCTCTAATACTGTGTCGTCGTGAAGCTTCCTGCACGGTATGTATAATCAGTTCTAAGGCTGTGTGGCAGTGACGCTTCCTACACGGTACACCAGCTCTGTATCATGATGCAGTGTGGTTATGACGCTCTCTACACGGATTGTCCATTACTGGCATTAGCTCTGATGCTAAATGACAGTAAAGCTTCCTGTACGGTATGTATAATCAGTTTTACACTAGTTATACTGGGATGTGGCAGTGACGCTTCCTACACGGTATGCACACCCAGCTCTAAATATGGATGGCAGTGACGCACGCTTCTTACATGATATGTACACCAGCTCTAATACAGTGTGGCCTCGACGCTTCACGCGTAGTATGGACACCAACGCTAACGCTGTGTGCCAGTGACACTTTCTACACGATATGTACATTAGCTCCAGTGCTGTATAGCCGTGACGCTTTTTACATGATATGTACACTAGCTCTAATGCTTATTTCTTCTGGGCAGTTGATTTAGCCTTTGGTTTCCACAAGTCATTATGTGTGCTTCAAGTTGTACATGATATATTTTTTCGTTTATTTATATTTTTTATTCCCTGAAAATTAAGCAATTTATAGAATTTCCTCATATTTCACACATAAGGTCGCTCAAGGTCATTTCTTCGAGGTCAAGTTCATTCAGCACTTCGGAAATACCCCATATCTCTCAAATCATTCATCAGATTTTTATCACATTTCTAACATATATTCTTTGGGACAGGGACTTCCAAAGGTCACTTTAGGTCATTTCTAAAAGGTCATGGTCACTCATCACATATCCCGAAAACATTGGGAAAGGCCTTATACCTCTAAAGCTATTCATCAGACATGTGTCATATTTCACATAAATGTTCCTTGAGACAATCTCAGATATGAGGAAAGGTCTCAATTTCAGGAATTTATCAACATTTCACGATAATTTCACAGCCAAATTGCTATTGGTTTGATGCTGTTTGGGGAGCATCCATCAGTTTTACCAATATTCTTGCTTTCTGAAATTACAAATATTTCACGGGACAGTACCATCTTAGTCTTGCAAACCTACTTCCGAAACAAGCAAACCTTCACAGAGAATCAACCAATAGTGCATTTTATTATTCACTATTATTCAACAAGGGTCATCTCAGACCATTAGCCCGATCGATCACACGTCTATCCTGTGCTGATACAACTCTTTCAAACCTTAAAAGTGGTAAATCGCATAAAGTATTTTACGACACGTTTCAATGTATGATATATCTAACAATACACACCATACTGGCCACCCAGAGGGGCTTCATAAAAACATCTGAAAATGATAATAAATACAAAAATCTATAATTACACACAGAAGCGCAAATATCACACAAAATAAAACTTTATACAAATGCTTGATTCCAGACTTATAACAAATGTATTGAATTAAAACGTTTACTACGCCTGATGTGACGTCATGTTCAGTGTAGGATATTGGTTTTATCTCTCGTAACGCTTAGTATTGCCCTCCATTATTATGTTTCATGCTTTCTATACGAGAATTTGTCGGCGTTTCATGCCTTAACCACACGGATACAGGAATCGTCTGCGTAGTTTTATGTCATGTTGGCGTGGTGTGATGTAGCGCATCATGTTAAAGTGTCCCAGGTTATCGTCTGCTCAAAAGAAACAGACGCCATCTGGTCAGATACGCAAATTGTGCCATTTGATTTTTAAATATAGATGCTCAAGATTCCAAGAAACTCTTGTCGATACATGGTTGTTGCTACTGTTTGATGACCATGTTTTTGAAATACCTTGTAGATATTGTGGTCATTTGTATTATATCAAAATGCTGTTTCCCTATAGGTCACTTCCATATGTCACGTGGCAAACTCATACTGCTATAAATATTCTGTCAACGAGTTCTTTCAATGCACAAGTGAACAATAACAACAATAATTATAATGAAAATAACGAAATGATAAACAGATAAATAAATCAATGAATGATTAAATAAATAATAAAAATGCAATTAAAGAAATAAAATTAATTTGAAATGAAAAATAAAGAAAAAAAGAAATGAAAATTAAATTAAAATAAAGTAAATAAATAAATAAATAATGAATCAATCGATCAATCCCTGAATAAGTGAACAAAAGCAATAATAAAGAAGAAAAAGTAAAGACAAAATGAAAAGAAATTGATATTGAATAAAATATATGATAATAGAATAGAATAATAGAATAGAATAACACTAGACAAATGATAACAGATGAAGATGTATAATGAAATGAAATAGAGTATATCTATGTTTAAAGTCCCAGGTAGACACGAAAAATTACCAAGTATATCTACAATAAAATTAAATGAAACGTGAGAAGTAGAGGGGTATCAATAGCAATATTGACCACATTGGTAAATAATTTTATCAATCGTTAAGTTTGCCAGACTCAAAGAATATAGACTTACAAAAAAAATTATCCTTCATATAGTTACATTGTATGTTTAAACACACAAAATAAGATAATGCTTTGTTTAAAAAAACCCCGATTTTTAAAACTTTATCCATGATAAATTTCTAGAACATAAGATACAAAACATCTTTTACTATTTCATCAAAAGATTGCTGTTTTGGAGCCCGTATCACCAGTGAATGATTTAATGAAACTTAGAAATCATTTACATGTATATAATTCAGAAGAGCGATTTCTAGCAAATCGAACCAATTACATTTTGGTTAACTTAATAATCCAGAAATTATGTTCAAAATTAATCAATAACCAATCCGTAGACATTTACCCCTTATTCTGGTGAGACTACGAGAATATTACTCATCTATAGAATAAAACACCACGTGATATAGTGTGAACATAGAATACTACACTGGAAAAAAACAAGTTTACAATTGATGATTTAATGGTAAATAGTCAAAATAATGAATAGATTCATGTATTTGTGTACAGTTTTAAAGTATTCCAGAAATGTAATTTATTCAATTATATATTGGCTTTACCTTTTTGGTCATGAAGTGTAATGTTGTTTTCTTACACATTAACCTCTTGAGATCTAATTTTGGTTTTACATGGTTTTACATGGTTTGCACAGATCATGGCAAAGAACAAGAACTAACGAAATTAGAACAAAAACCCAAAGAAGGTTTACATTTAATTTAATTTTTGTTTCCAATCCTAAATCGAATGACCACAGGAAACCATGGGAATAAAGCGCTTACAAGTTTCTGCATTTCATCACCGTAATTTACATTATACAGTACTGTCCATTATACTCCTTTACATATCACAGTACAGGAATGTACTGGTACGTTACAAAGAATCAAGTATTAAAAAAAAAACGAAAACAAAAACAAATCAGAAAGGCGGGCCGGAAGGGGGGGGGGCTCAGAACCAAATGCTTCTCATCAGCTGAATGTTTCTGTTTCGACTGAAGAGGAAGTTACAGTTCTCAAAATAACCATTGGATCTTCCAGTGTGTAAACATATTATTACAATTATAAAAGTACACGTAGACAGTTGGCAAAGTCCGATGTATGTAAGCAAAGTCCATCATTACAATGGTATTGTTAATTAAGGTGGATATCAGAGACAATTCGCTGCCAGATCAGATTTTTCCCCGCAGGTCTAACGTAGCCTTATGTTGCCCCTATGTGATTACGGGGGTTGGCAAACACGCAACTTCCACAATCATTTGCACGTGCTGCGTATATGTGACAACTTAAGAGAATGACTTTTTGTACGTCGATAGATGAGACGTGCATTTTCCGCGTGCTTGCGCGTGCGGAGAAAATGCCTGAATGAAATGAAGTCACAAGCGATGACAACAAAACGATAAAGCAGTCATTCTTGGCCTGAGTACAATGCCACTTTCCGCTAACATTATGCTGAAATGACGACAGTAGGCCTGAATTATATGCCATGTAACATCGTATCCCCTCTTCGACCCGTAGATATATAAATCAGAAGGCTGATAGTGTATGGTTGTTACATACTATTATCATTAGTAGGAGAACTCTTTGATTTTGTAGTTTCATTTTCAATCATCATAATGGCTAAGGGGTTATTCTCAATGTAAACTATGTCGTACCACAGATATCTACATGTATGTCATGGTGTATTCCCTTTGGAGACTAGATAACTATATACACATTTATATTCCATTCTCAATTTAAAAAGTGCTCCAGATTTCGACCAATGATGTCTCTTCTTTGATGTTCAAGTCTGAACATATAAAAGTCTAAAATATTTATAAAGAAAGCTAAGTACTAATAGAAATATTTACAATGCTAGTCTAATTCCTTCGATGAACCATGCTAAACAGACTCCGTTCATCAGCCCATGAACTTGGGTCATGGAAGTAGTGCCCGGCGTATGGCAAATCACATGCGTAGTAATATAAAAAGAGGCGGGGCTTACTTAAATATAAGAATTGTAATAACGAAATTAATGCATCTGTTAATTTTGAGCAATTAAAGATATTACCTGGACAGATAGAGTATTTTTAGCATTCTAGACACGCACTATATTGCGTGGCGGAAGTACTTTTCCACTTCAGGAAAAATTCGGTCCTTGCCAGTTTGATAACGGGTAATTTGATATTTTGTTTTCAAAAAAGAGCCTTTTAAAATTCATTGTAAATATAAGGAATGGCTGTCCTTTTTTAGGTTTATGGGGAATGAACTTGGGTGAGAAACAAACAAATCATTCGAGAACCGCTTCGCGGTTCACGTGCTTTGTTTGTTTCTCACCCAAGTTCATTCCCCATGAACCTAGAAAAAAAAAGACAGCCATTCCTTAAATAGTCAAAATATGTTAAAGGAGCATGGTCCAATTGAATTCGGGAAAAGTTTTTAAAAATGTAAATGGATTTCTTAAACGGCAGTCGATTGTTAGTACATTATCTAAGATTTGTAAAAAGTGTCGTTACCAAAATCGATGTCGTTAACGAGATATGCCCGTTTTAAAATTGCAACATAACCACGCAAACTCTTTGAATATTGATGAGGACGGTCTGAGGAAGTCACGTGACAATGAAACTCAAGCTTTACCCGATTCTAACATTTGTTCCACCTGTCTTTTTTGGCTTCGGAGCCAGTGTATAGTTTTTTCTACCGCACTTTTGCTTTTTCCCGTTTTCGTATTCTTCCATGCAAACCATTGTTGTTGTTTTCTACAGTGAATATCTGCGCACGCGCATGATTATGGGCGGAGCATCGCCTTATTTGGAGAATTGAAACCAACCGCATTTAAGTCGACTCAATTACCTTTACTCTACGAAAACATTGGGGGATTTTGGTTTTAAATTTTGCAATTTACACAAAAGTTATAATTTATGCAATACGGAAAAAAAGATATTGTCATAATTTATCCTTTTCTTGCTATAATTTTCTTACATACACATGTTATGGTAGGTCGTGCAGTATATACTTTGTCTTTGTGTCGAAATACTGAAAACGAGGCTGGTGATACCTTCTGGCACCGACATTCCACCACCAGCAGGTTTATTGTAGTTTTCTCTATGACATTTGCAGGGATCAGTTTTTGTAAAGTGTAATCGGACACCAGAAGTAACAATTCCCTGCTGAACGCCCACATTATCTGTCATCTTTTACGATCAATAAAACGGAATGGCTATACTAAAGCAGACATTTCTGTAATTAACGACATCTTTTTATACTTTCATTTTTTTTTTACTATTCCCTTGTTGGTTGGTTGGTTGATTGGTGTTTTACGTCGCTTTCAACAATATTTCAGCTATATCGCGACATGGAAGCAGGAGGTTACCAACCTCTTAAACATAGTGGCGCAACCCGGGAATCGAACCCGGATCGTCAGTGCCGCAGGCCAAGCGCTTAACCACTACACCAAGCCTGCCCCTCTATTCCCTTGTCAGTAGTCAGAAACTAATATGACTTTGGAAAGGTACCTAACGTACAGTGACGGTGACGGTTCTATAGAAATTGGTGTAAGACTAAGGAAAATGAAGGTACAAAAATTACTTTACCCTAAAAACTGTATGACGCCAATTTCGTTTTGATGTAAGGTACCTATCCTATTGGGAAATAGCTTGTATTAAGAAGTCGCCAATTTGATATGAAGCAAGTTTTACCACAAAACGTAACAAATATTATGACAGAATACACTTTATTGTTCTTATCTACTTTCTACGGAGCCTATACGTGTCATATAAAAGAAAAATAATTCTATTATAGCGAGTCATATGTCGTTATAGCGACTTATATGTCGTTACTACGACTCGTTATCTCGTTATTACGACATACGACGGATGTCGTTATTACGACTTATTATCTCCTTTTAACGACATATTATCTCGTTATTATGACTTGTATCTCCATACGACGGGTATCGTTATCACGATTTCTTATCTCGTTACAACGACATATTATCTCACTATAACGACATAATTATTTTACTTTCATGTGGCACGTTTAGGCTTCCGTAACTTTCTTTTATTCATGGATTATTATTCTTAGTTTGCTCAGTATAGAGGAATTTACTACTTTTATTTATTTAAAGTTAAAACTTAAAAAGAAACAAATGAAAATTCTATTGGTATATGTTTCATTGAGAACACTGTCATAAATAATCCTTAAATGAAATTACAGTTGATCTGTATTGACAAATTTTAAATTCTAAAGACATAGGATAAATGTAACATAAATGCGTATTATTATTTGTATGCAACTGTGTTGTCTTTCCAGGATTTCCGAAAAGGAGGGGGGGGGGCACATGTGTATTAGTCAAACTACACAGCCATTTTTGGTGCAAAATTTGGATTTTTACTAGCAAATATGTGGGCTGGGGGGCCCTAAATCCGCCACTGATTGGTACTTGTCAACCGATAGTCCATAAATTTAGCATTTCAGTCAATAAGATGAACCTGGCATTTATATCCACTCAGAACCCTGGGATTTTTCATCCCGAGCAGGGCTTAGGGTAGCCCAAACCTTTTCATGACCTCAATCAATCAGGGTCATTTGGTACAGTAATACCTTAGACAAAGATTTTTTTCTCTCCTCAAAGAATTGTCATAAACCAGCAATTTGCAGGAGCTACACCGACTGACTTCATCAGCCTTTACAGGGGTTTAAATCAGATTTGGAAGAGGTTTGAATACTTCATGAAGGAATAACTTGGAAGTGCAGTCTATCTTGCTAGTAGGTATCGGTCAAGACTTGTTTAAGCAAGCAGTCTATTTGTGATAGCATTTTTTAACCTTTCCGTTGATGAATATGAAAATATATATGCAAAGCGAAGTAACTCTTAAAAGTAACTCTTAAAAATACTTCATTGCGTTGCTTCTTTTGCACAAACGTGTATATAATTTTAACTCGCTGCTTCGAACTGATACAGCAGGGACACGAGACTCCCCACACTCATTTATGCATACACTTTCTCAAAATAGTTATATAGATGTATTAACTTTTAGCATAAAATCCACATTAATTGTCCAAGAGTAAGAATTTTAATTTTACTATGCATCCCAAGGATTTTTTTGCTGGTCAGATATAGTTGAAACTCTTTATTTCATTTTGTTTAAATTTGCGTGGAGGGGTGCAAAATCTTTGTTTTTGTTTTTGTTTTGGGTTCTTTTTATTTTATTTGTGTTTGTGTTAGTTATGTTTTCTTTCTTTCTTGTCTCGTCTTTTTTTTTCTTTTAAGTGAAAAAAAGGGGGGGGGGAGTGTTTGTGTTCCACGCCACTGTATAGTTTAATGTTCCCTTTTGGAGTCTGTTGATAATTGGCCTCGGCAGGTACATCGACAAATCTCCCCACTTGCCCCACAGAGATTCAAACCTAGATATAATGCATTAGTCTATTCGGTATCGAGCTAACTCTGATACTTTTAAAGATGATTAAGAGTGGTCGGGAGTTTCCACGTTTCACAAAATAAACTAGCCAAGACATACCTCAGTCAAAATAGATCTCCCGGTCCGATGGCTTAAGATATTCTTTCAAACAATAAAAACAACGCTGTACGAAAATGGATCTGAAAGATTTATCACTCTGCATAAGAAGTGAAAGATTAAAACTACCATAAAACATCATACCTGTAACCAAGATCAAAAATACCCCCGACAAAATGATGAGTCACATCCCCCGTATACAATCCTTTCAACGATCTTCACATTGCATTGGTTGAAATATTACATTATCAAGTGTTGTGCGTGCCAATACTTGTGCCTTAATTGTTTAATTGAACACACTCGTAAATTAATTTTATATAAGTGACTAGTTTACTTTAAATTATTCTAGACATGAATGCATTTATACATACATTACAAAAATGATACATTTCAATAAATTTACTAGATTCCCAGCTGTACTACACTTATCCACATGCAAAATCTCTCAAGGTATCACAATACTGGAGATTCAGCATCGAACAAAATGCTGTTTTAAAGATTACCTAAAGCTGCATAATACTTAGTGGAGGTGATACGATGTGTGGAGTGTGAGGAGAAAGAATCGGCGAATTATATGGTCAATACATGTAGTATTATACATGTACTTTTATATTATACATATTAATTAAATCAAGGCTAATTTATATTCCGCCATTGATCCCTTCTTACTTAATTCTTTTATTTTGTTTTTACATTTTTTATTGATTTTATTGATTGTTCTTTTGTTCACCACAGTCAGATCCTGGTATGGGGAGTGAATCATTTGACTCGTGCATCAGCGGATGTTACGGAATGACAGGACATAGTCACTTTGTGGTGAATAATTCAATAAACTTTATTTTTTGTTTACTACTATATACTGCCATTGCATGTTTCATGTGTTAAACTTTTTAAGACCTCTCGACTTGAGAAACCTGTTGATCCTTGTTCTCTATATGGAGAATCATTTATGAATCTTTAAACGTGTGTCCTTTGAGCGTCCTGCCTTTACGGTGTTTGGGAAGGTGGGCGCCCATAAACCGGTCAATCGCAGACGTTTGCTACCTTAACTGACTGTCCAAAGTCGGTATCGTAACTGCAGTGTAATCGATTTTTGTTATGTCTTTTTCTGTGTTTTTACTATATCATATTTATGTGCATGGTCTTGGTGATTTGTGCCAGCTTTTTCAAAAATAAGTAACGTAACAGCGGAATACAATATCAGTTTATCTGTACTATAAAGAAGAGGAAGAAAGTTCTGCCTCATACATATGGCTGTGTCCTTCTCAGGGTTAGCAGGACAGCTCTTCTTGTTGGATCCTGATATCCTAGAAACATAGTCGTAGAAGAAAGGATAAAAGACATCTGACATAACTGTGTGACATTAGTCACCACGAACACCATGTACATAAAACCAGGATAAACACACCAAAAGACATCACAAAATATATTACGACACTAACCATCTCCAGTACTCCTAGTCTTACGACACTTACCATCTCCAGTACTCCTGGTCTGACGACGGTCATCTTTAGTACTCCTAGTCTTATGGCGCTTACCATCTCCAGTACTCCTAGTCTTACAACACTACCATCTCCAGTACTCCTAGTCTTACGACACTTACCATCTCCAATACTCCTAGTCTGACGACAGTCTCACGACACTTACCAGCTCCTGTACTCCTAGTCTTACGACACTTACCTTCTCCAGTACTCCTAGTCTGACGACGGTCATCTCTAGTACTCCTAGTCTTATGGCGCTTACCATCTCCAGTACTCCTAATCTTACGGCGCTTACCGTCTCCAGTACTCCTAGTCTGACGACGCTTATCATCTCCAGTACTCCTAGTCTCACGACGCTTACCAGCTCCTGTACTCCTAGTCTGACGACGCTTACCTACTCCAGTACTCCTAGTCTGACGACGCTCATCTCCAGTACTCCTAGTCTGAGGACACTTACCATCTCCAGTACTCCTAGTCTGACGACGCTTATCTCAAGCACTCATAGTCTTACGACAACTTACCATCTCCAGTACTCCTAGTTTCACGACACTTACCATCTCCAGTACTCCTAGTTTCACGACACTTACCAACTCCAGTACTCCTAGTCTGACGACACTTACCATCTCCAGTACTCCTAGTCTCACGACACTTACCATCTCCAGTACTTCTAGTCTTATGACCGCTTACCATCTCCAGTACTCCTAGTCTTACGGCGCTTACCATCACCAGTACTCCTAGTCTGACGACGGTCATCTCTAGTACTCCTAGTCTTATGACCGCTTACCATCTCCAGTACTCCAAGTCTTACGGCGCTAACCATCACCAGTACTCCTAGTCTGACCACACTTACCATCACCAGTAATCCTAGTCTGACCACTCTTACCATCACCAGTACTCCTAGTCTGACCACAATTACCATCTTCAGTACTCCTAGTTTCACGACGCTTACCATCTCCAGTACTCTTAGTCTTACAGCGTTTACAATCTCCAGTACTCACTAGTTTCACGACACTTACCATCTCCAGGACTCCTAGTCTGACTACACATACCATCTCCAGGACTCCTAGTCTGACTACATGTACCATCTCCAGTACTCCTAGTCTGACTACGCTTACCATCTCCAGTACTCCTAGTTTTATGACGATTTACATCTCCAGTACTCTTAGTTAAATGACGATTTCCAACTCCAGTTATCTCCAGTAACCCTCAAAACATTTACCATCTCCAGTACTCTTAGTCTGACGACTCTTACCATCTTCAGTACTCCTAGTTTCGCAATGGTTACCATCTCCAGTACACATTGTCTCACGACATTACCATCATCATTATTCCTAGTTTGGCGATGGTTACCATCTCCAGTGTATCTTGTCTCACGACACTTACCATCTCCAGTGCTCCTTGTCTCACGACACTTGCCATCTCCAGTACTCATTGTCCCACAACGCTTACCATCTCAGCTACTCTTAGTCTCACGACGCTTACCATTTCAGCTACTCTTAGTCTCACGACGCTTACCATCGCAGCTACTCTTAGTCTCACGACGCTTACCATCTCAGCTACTCTTAGTCTCACGACGCTTACCATCTCAGCTACTCTTAGTCTCGCGACGCTTACCATCTCAGCTACTCTTAGTCTCACGACGCTTACCATCTCAGCTACTCTTAGTCTCACAACGCTTACCATTTCGGCTACTCTTAGTCTCACGATGCCTACCATCGCAGCTACTCTTAGTCTCACGACGCTCACCATCTCAGCTACTCTTAGTCTCACGACGCTCACCATCTCAGCTACTCTTAGTCTCACGACGGTTACCATCTCAGCTACTCTTAGTCTCACAACGCTTACCATTTCAGGTACTCTTAGTCTCACGACACTTACCATCTCAGCTACTCTTAGTCTCACAACGCTTACCATTTCAGCTACTCTTAGTCTCACGACGCTTACCATCGCAGCTACTCTTAGTCTCAGGACGCTTACCATCTCAGCTACTCTTAGTCTCACGATGCTTACCATCTCAGCTACTCTTAGTCTCACGACGCTTACCATTTCAGCTACTCTTAGTCTCACGACGCTTACCATCTCAGCTACTCTTAGTCTCACAAAGCTTACCATTTCAGCTACTCTTAGTCTCACGACGCTTACCATCGCAGCTACTCTTAGTCTCACGACGCCCACCATCTCAGCTACTCTTAGTCTCACGACGCTCACCATCTCATCTACTGTTAGTCTCACGACGCTTACCATCTCAGCTACTGTTAGTCTCACGACGCTTACCATCTCAGCTACTCTTAGTCTCACGACGCTTACCATCTCAGCTACTCTTAGTCTCGCGACGCTTACCATCTCAGCTACTCTTAGTCTCACAACGCTTACCATTTCAGCTACTCTTAGTCTCACGATGCTCACCATCTCAGCTACTCTTAGTCTCACGACGCTCACCATCTCAGCTACTCTTAGTCTCACGACGCTTACCATTTCAGCTACTCTTAGTCTCACGACGCTTACCATCTCAGCTACTCTTAGTCTCACAACGCTTACCATCTCAGTTACTCTTAGTCTCACGACGCTTACCATCGCAGCTACTCTTAGTCTCACGACGCTCACCATCTCAGCTACTCTTAGTCTCACGACGCTCACCATCTCAGCTACTCTTAGTCTCACGACGCTTACCATCTCAGCTACTCTTAGTCTCACGACGCTTACCATCTCAGCTACTCTTAGTCTCACAACGCTTACCATCTCAGCTACTCTTAGTCTCACGACGCTCACCATCTCAGCTACTCTTAGTCTCACGCCGCTTACCATTTCAGCTACTCTTAGTCTCACAACGCTTACCATCTCAGCTACTCTTAGTCTCACAACGCTTACCCCAGTTCTACATGGAAAATAGTTTGATATTCGTTATTAGCGGATATTCTGGATATAGAGTCATCATACATATTCATAATAATATTTAAAAATTTTCTGGAAATTCCACACTTTAACAAGTTCTGCTATAATTTAACCCTACATACTGATATCAAAAGTAGAAGAAGGTCAGTGAATCTCAGACTTGTCTCGGTCTAGAAGATACCACCCACGCCTACCTTGTTATTATTATCTCATTTTTATTTTACCTTTCCTGGGATAGACATCACCAAATAATTTAAAAATAAATAGTTATTTTTCTACCAAGTCTTCTTACAATATATAACACGGGAAATCGAAGGCATGTGTTTACTCATATTAAAATTATAGTTTAATTATTTGTATTTGTTCAGATCGTTATTCAATTAATCTATCGGTTGACAAATATTGGTTTGAGATGTGAATTATGAGTACAACATGTATGATAAATGAGAAAAATTGATGTCTCAATAAATGGATACCGGAAGAATTTCTAACGTACAGACAACTATGTCGCTCTTCGTTACGACCCTGAAATCCTTGCAAAGAACATATGTCTTGTATTGGGCCCCTCTACAACCTTATACAGCCTTTTACTTGAGCATTGCATACTGACTAACAGGGCGGCGAGGACTCTAGGACAAGCCTTGTCCAAACCTTTTCAGAGGAGACTAGGCTCTGAGCCTCGTTCCCTCTGACTTTTAGTCAGACTCCTACATATCAAGGATCTGAATTCTCTTACAGACAATCAGAACACGGTGTACTTATGTTGATACTAATATATTATTCCTTAATACTTTTCTGTGTTAAGATTTTTATGACATTTCCTCTTAAAAAAACCTGTCGATCCTTATTCTCTTTATGGAGGATTATCTATAAATTTTTAAATGTGTGTCCTTTGATTGTGCTGCTTTTCGGTAGGTGCCCATAAACCGGTTAACCACACCAATTGATTGACGTTTGTTACTTAAATTATCTTATCATAACTGCAGTACAATAGAATATTTTTGTCATGTTTTCTGTGTTTATTTTACTATTATCATCTTTTATGTGCATGTCCTTGGTGATTTGTGTCATATAGCTTGGTGAAGTGTCGTTTGTCTTTACCCACTATCATAAATTCTTAAAGTTTTTTCAAAAAGATATATTGTATATATTGTCAAAACGAAATTAAGTCATAAAGATGATTTTAAAACTTATATGATTTCTAGTAGCATTATAAATTTTACTTTATTCTTCTTCAGTATAATTTGCATCTGCTACTTTTAAATAAAAACTCATTCTCACAAAGTAATCGTATAACACCTTTACTATTCAAGAACAGGGAATTCTCAATTTATCGAAAAATAGATTCGTTCGTCACTGCACAAAGAAATTTTTCAGTTCTTATCATTTAAATGCGATTAAACATAAATCTATTCAAAATATTTATCAGTGATAAGCAATATTTAACTTTCTCTAAATTCGAATTCATTTCTCAAGTTCCTCCTACTATGTACCTTAACTGCTTCTCCCATCAAAATCTCAACGGTTACACGTATATACTTATATGTATAGCCAGTCCGGTCTTCAGGCTGCAATAAAGATTTCACTGAACACATCAAATGTTAACAGTTTTGTCAGCAAAACGATTTTACGAAGAATCAAATGTTAGTTTTGGAAAGACAAAAAAATTCAATCAATTATGTAAATATTTAATGTATAATACATACGAGTTTTTTCGTCGACCTTTAAATAGTAATACATTATATTTCGAGCGAATAGAAACGTGGAGTTAATACATTTACTACATTGTAGGTAATATTGGTAAAATAGGCAACAAAGAAAAAAATTAATAGGACGAAATAAAGTAAAAATAACATAAGTAATATCAATAAAAAAAGTAAATAAATAAAATAAAATAGAAATAAAAAGTTAAAAGAAAAATAAATTAAATCTAATATCCAAGTCTTGGAAAAAGGAAAAAATTATATACATTATTAAGCAATTCTATTACATGGGATCAACAGAAAATGAAGAAGTTACAATAGTAAAGGATAAAATGACATGGGCACTTAAAACCAAATAGTGGGTAAGTGTAGATTAGATATATACCTATTATAATGTAAAGATAATGGATAAATCCTAAACATAAGTCCAAAAATTATGAAACCAGAGGACATCAGTGAAAATGAAAACCAAGTAGAAGATAACGAAAAATGTCTACTTGAAGAGCATATGTGAACCCCTATGCCAGAGTGAGATTAGGTGCCGGGAGAGAGTGAGCATCTCCTGCTTGCTAGCAACACTCGTCATATATGCCCAGTAGAAAGGGTCAAAACGTATAAATTCCATATATATTTATATATTGAGAAGTCAAAGTACGTAACCTTCTGGTATAGAAGGTGTCAAATGTGTGTTAAATGATCGGAATCGGTCTCAGTTCAGAAACTTTAGTCCAGATAGTTACAGAAACATTTTTAAATACGAAGTGACTGCCAAGAGTAAGCATCCCATAGCTGGACAGCAACATCCACCATCAAAGGGCAAAACTTGTAGAAAACACAAATGATCTTTAACACTGCATACCTGAGATAAATGTAAGCTTACACTGTATAGAAAGTTTCACATCCTTGCAACATCCTTTTTTTCTTTTTGTCAAAAATAATGTTAACTCATGCACGTGTTTTTCATATTCTTGTGTTTTTACTTTTGTCTCTTGTTATTTTCAAATCATCTTCGAAAATCATACATATACTTCTAGGGCACAGTATTTTGGAAAGTCTTTTTTCATCTGGAGCTGATCCTTTAAGGGGGTTCAGCTGTTTGAAAATGGACAGATTTCATCATGGTTTGTTTTATCAGCTTACCCTGTTTCTTTTGAAATCCTCCATTTCCTTCTGCTCTTCTCTTGTGTACATTTTAAAGGAGCATGGTCCGATTGAAGTCGGGAAAATGTAAACGGATTTCTTAAACGGCAATCGATTGTTAGTATATTATCTAAAATGTATAAAACGTATCGTTACCAAAGTCGATGTCGTTAACGAGATATGCCCGTTTTAAATTTGCAACATAACCAGGTCAACTACTTGAATATTAATGAGATCGATCAGAGGAAATCACGTGACAATGAAACTCGAGCTTTACCCGATTCCAACATTTGTTCCACTTCTCTGTTTTTGGCCTCTGGGTTTGTGTATAGTTATTTTCGACCACACTTTTGCCTTTCTCGTGCTCGTATTCCTCCATGTAAACCATTTTTGTTATTTTCTACAGTGAATATCCGCGCACGCCCATGATTATGGGCGGAGCATCGCCTTATTTGGGGAATTGATACCAGCCGAATTTAATTCGACTCAATTACCTTTATTTTACGAAAACGTTGAGGGATTTTAGTTTTAAATTTTGCAATTAACACAAAGTTTATAATTTATACAATACAGGAAAAATAAGATATTGTCGTAATTTATCCTTTTTATGCTAAAATTTTCCAGTCTCGGACTATGTCCCTTTAAGTCTTGTAGGGTTTGAATTGATATCTTTACATTTCAAAGAGAAGCATCTTTATCAATTGAATCTTTTCATTATACATTTCCCATTTGAGCAGGTATTTTACAGCAAACCATTGTAACGTCAACCAGTTCTATGGAAACCGGTGTAAAATTACGGGAATTGACATAGAAATTGTATGACGTCACAATGGTTGACGTTAGATATTTGCTCATATGGGGAAAAACTCTGTATTATGAAAAAAACCAATTCTCACCATGCAGATGATACAAGTGATAGGATATGGTTATTCATCTGTTTGAATTGTACCTGATTGAACATTTTCAGAAAGTTTTAGCTAGATGGTTAATTAACCGTAGATAGAGATCTAAAATAACTTAAACCTGAAGAGGTAATCACTTTTGGGTTTCCTTTTTGTTTGTTGAAAATAAGAGGAGATGCCCCCCCCCTCTATAAATAGGAGTTAATGGTATTTGGAACGCTCATATTAGTGATTCCATAATCACCTGGATAAGCTCAGGAAAGTGAATATCTGGGAACATGATTTTTATTTTTGTTTCCCGTTTGTTGAGTTTTAGAGGGGAGACTTCCTAGATTTTATTGAGATTATTCTCTGAGTAAATAATAAAATTCTTGTGTCCATTTCATCCCTAATCCTATCCATGCTTTGCTGATGTAAAGTATAAGTTATTAAGTTTTTGGGGTTTTTTCATGATTCTAGATTATCTCGTAAGGTAAATTATCTTCTTTTCAGAATGAGGAGAAACCATGGGTTTATGATCTTAGGGAGAGTGGGAGGAGGTTGTCATCTCTGCTGATACTGAACGATTTGTTATTGTATCTCATTTTCTCTTTTTTAAAATAGCCTCCCAGATTGTTTTGTGATTTCATTCAAACTTTTTTTCCCATTTCGTTGGAAAATTGTAGTCCATTTTTAGATGTATTAAAAACTAATATAATATTAATTTCAGTTGTAAAGGCAGCGGTAACAATTATATTCTCCTGCAATTAGCAAACGACCAGTGTTGTTAAATAGTTGAATGGACTATCAGTTCTTACATTTAATTTTTGTTTTTACAGATATATCCCAGAATTCTATCAGTAAATCGATCTATAACCATCCGAGGAAGCAAAAATAAAATGAGCGATGTGCACCAATGTTCGTCTGCCCTCGGCTAACATTTTATAGCGAAACATTATTCGGCATTACTTCCAAGGCACTACTTTATGTCTGTCAGTCAGAGTTCGCTTTTAATAGAGAGCACATGCTGCCATAATTTCCAAATAGAGGAAACATGTCATTATTTTGCGAAGAAATTTTGCGGAAAAAAACACTCATTGGGATAAGACATGTTAATAGTTTAGGAAAACCCTCTGGGAATTAGAAACTTCATTGATTTGTGAAAATCAAAGCCTTTTACGAAGGCTTAATTACTGCTTAATGTTAGGTTCCTGATATAGTATAATTTTGCTCCAACATCTAATATTTATTTATACATTCATCAATACTCTAAGTATAAATGTATTGTATTGCATTAGGTGGGAAACCTCGTTCAATGACTCTGTACTTTTCAATTTTTCCATTGAAATGAGTCATATCGTATAATTTTAGCATTTCCTCTGACTTCAGGAAATTAAAGTTTTATAACAATATTAAGAAGTGTATTAGAAATATATTCTGATATGATATCTGAATAAAATAAATAGAAACTAACAATGAGTGCAGTGATGATGATGATGATGATGATGATGATAATGATGGTGGTGGTGGTAGTGGTCGTGGTGGTGGTGGCGGTGATGATGATGATGATGATGGTGGTGGCGGTGATGATGATGATGATGGTGGTGGTGGTGGTGGTGGCGATGATGATGATGATGATGATGATGGTGGTGGTGGCGGCGGTGATATTATTATTATTATGATGGCGAGGATGGTGTTGGTGGTGGTGGTGGTATTGAACAAAAATAATGATAGATTGACAATAGCTTGTAGTACTCGGGTTATTTGATAACAAGCTGAGTTCCTTGATGTGTACGATTCCAGACTAACAGTCACTTGGAAAATGTTAGAGATCTTTAGATCTGAAAAAGATGTTGACTAAGTTATTTTCATTTTATAGAGCTTCCACTTTTTAATTAAATAGAATACCTAGAAAGCATAAACAATCAAAGTACAATTGACAATAGAAATGTAGGTTAGTTGCAACATCGAACTTTATATGTAATCAATATTTGTAAATAACATGAATTTAAATGGAAGATATATGGTAGCCACATTAATGGCACTTTCTAATTCAAATATCAATTTTGAAAAGTAAACATCTAATAAAGTATTCTTTATTTATAAACTTAGAAATTTAGAAATCACGTCGGCGAATATGAAAACGAAAAAAACTTTGTTAACTTATCAGCATCCCTAGCTGTTATCACTGGAACACGTATAAAATGTATTTTATTGATTGATAAAATTAAACAAAATCAGTAGTCCTAAATCATGAAACCAACGGTCATACAAAATCAGCAAAGGGAAAAATAAACAGACGAAAGACCATCTTCTAGAGGAGAATATGTGTGCCCTCAACAGGGGGTGTTCAAAACATCAGAACAGGTCTAGAATATCATTTATTATACTTTCTTGCACCTGAGATCGACGGATCCCTTATTTTCTCAGTACTGGAAAATTCTATCCGGAACACTTTATAATCCTCTGTGTGTCGTCTGCTTTGTTTACAAACAAACAACATGGCAGGTCACGATTTTTGGGTAGGAGAAAAGAAAAAAATAATTTATGTTGATAATTGGTGTTCTATCTTATTGCGATGGACTGTCTTTTCACTCAATCAGTGATGCGACCATACAATAGGTCAGGCTTGTCAAACCAGAGACATAGACTATGTCTCTGCTCAAACGAAGTAAACAAATAGCCTGCATTAAAACACTGAGGTGCGAGAAAATTATCTTGCACCAGTTTGTCTTTTTGAGATCCAGATAGAAAAAGATCAGTCTCGGGTGGGATGATTCAACAAGCCTCAACCTCGGCTAATGCCTCGGTTGACATTTATTGATCATCCCATCCTCTACTGATCTGTTTCTGTCTGGAACTCAAACTGGTACCTATAAGCGAGGAGTGGAAACAATTGGAATTGAAATGTCGGCAATTTGTTGAAAAAATCTTTCTCTCTACCAACATTAAAAGTAATATATCAGATAGCTCTACAATTGATGTTTCGGTGTACATACTTTTGCTATTTCTGTGTCTTTATCGTTTCATTCAGCGCACCCCAGAGTCGTATCTTGAACATCTGGGCCCAGAGGTAAGCAAGGTATTTAAAGCGCTTCACAGATTCTGATTATCTTATTAGACTGTTACATCTTTGGGGCGCTTAGTTTGTATTCGAACTTGTCGAAATTTATACTTTAAACAAAGTGCTGTCAAGCGCGCAGTGTCATTCGGAGGAACGAAGTCTATGCACACTAGCATAACACACACACACACACACACACACACACACACACACACACACACACACACACACAAAACCATATAAGAGACACCACAAAATATTTTATTGTCATGCACCTGAAGACTGGACAGTCAATTGAAGATGAAGTGAAAACGTCCTTTATTTGTCCGGGTCACCTGGTTCTGTTTTTTGTAAACGCACCACAAATCCAATCATAGGGCAAACATTTCAATATAGATCTAACAATTTATTTAGAGCAGGGTCAACTCAAGATGTCATAAAAATGTAATCAAGCATAGTATAATTAAGTATAGCATATATGGCATAAGAATGAAGCGCAGAAGATATAGATTGACAACCACAAGAGCCGACCACGCTTTGTCTGTCTAAATGCGAGCTAAAGACCTTGTTCTGTGGTGATCCCTATTAGCAGTCAGAAAGGAGGCCCTTGGACTATTCCCGTGAAAATGCTCTACCGCAGAGTGAACTATAAGGATAAAGCTTGCACAAGGCTGTAAGGGAGCCATATACAATGAGTACGGTCCTAGAGCATCTTTACACGTCAAGGGGATGCACTACATGTACGTAAACTTCTCTCTCCTCTTGACTGATTGCATTCAAAAGTCGTGGGCCATTTCGTGATTGCTCCGCAATTGAACGAATCAGAAGCCTTGAAACAAACCGTGTGACAAAATAATAGATGTAGCGCATGTGATCGACGGAATGAAAACGTCAGTTTGGTTAGTAGTATATTGCATATTTTTCGCTAGGCGGCGCCACCAAAACCCGCGACCTTTGAGTGCAATGAGTCAAGGGAGGAGAGAAGTTTACGTAGCGTATCCCTTTGACTCATTAAGATGGTCCTAAAGATTATCTTAGAGTAATACTTTTCTTCTGAGTATTTTCTATTAGCACGGTGATTATATTGCAAATGCATGTTCAAAATACTGAGGGATTTTTCTCGGACAAATACACCAGTACCAATATTCAGAGGTGTCTGAAAACTGATAAACAGATTTATGAGTTCGATAGACAATGATTTAGTTTTCAACCATATGGTAGAAAAGTATAAAAAATATAAATGAATAAAAAAAGAAAGAAAAGAAAGAAAGAAAAAGTTAAACGTAGACAGCTGAGTGGTTTTACTTTTAAGTAGAAGTTTGTCAATGATTCCACAAATGTCTTTAATAACCAAAAGTAACTGATGTAGTTATTTTTGAATATAAATACGTGTATCAATTTGGTGCACTGCATGCGCATTTCGACAATTTATGTGTATTCATTGATGCTTAAGGTACAGATTCCGGAAATACAAAGTAAATATATTGTTAGAAAAGAATCAATTAAAAGACGGATAGGCGTGAGGTAGTTACATATAGACTTGGATTAATTTAAGACTTAATACAACAAACTACATATAATAAGCAAGGCATTACGGGTTTTTGAAAGTAGAATGTATATAAGATTTGTCATAACGGTAGTTATGAAATTAGAAAATAAAATAGCTTTGGTTGGTTGGTGTTTTACGTCGCTTTCAACAATATTTGAGTTATATTGCGACATGGAAGCAGGAGGTTACCAACCTCTTAAACATAGTGGCGCAACCCGGGAACCGAACCAGGATCGTCGGCGCCGCAAGCTAAGCGCTTAACCACTACACCAAGCCTGTCCCAAATAAAATAGCAATGGAACGATGAATAAATAATACACAAAAGTTGGGAAGGTGTTAGAAAAGGGGGGGGGGGGATTGTTTGTGTGTTTGTTTTGTTGGGGGGGGGGGGGGGGGGGGGGGGGTTACCTTGATTTTCTGTTTTTTTTTTTTTAATTTTTCATGGGTTTTTTTTTTTCGTTTTATTTTCTTTCTTTCTATTTCTTTTCTTTTTTTTTGTTTTGTTATGTTTATGGGTTTTGTTATGTTATCATTATTATTAGTGTTATTTTGATTCTTGTATAAACTGATTGATTATTGTGTTAATAAAATGCATAACCGTTTGAAGCATAATTTTGGGTTAACTATCCTTTTAATAAAGACAGGACGGATCGTGTTGTGCCTACTTTGATTGATTCCAAAATCGATAAGGATGTCAATTGTTTTCAAAATCTCAATTTTCCATTTTTTACACGAATGCTATATCATCCTTTCCTTTTCCTCATTATTGTTTTACTTTGTTTGTAATACCTCGTCAACAATATCTAGTCACTGCTTGAAACGTTTCCTGAAAAGTAACGTTAATTTTGATCTTTTACCAGACACAAATGCATCTTCATATGAAGTTTTTACTGACTTCCTCAAAGGAACATTGTAGAATTATGGATTGAACTTTTTGATAAGGAAGATATTTATTACGTTTTAAGTTTTATTTAATAAATTACAAACCAGAAGTGAAATTAAGAGCATGAAGAATTAATTTTGATAACAATATTCACAATTTTATTTATATACACTGCAATAATAATGGCAGTCAAAAGTAAACAAAAAGACGCAAAACGCAAATCGCAAAGAACTGACCAAATGTCACATATACAAATCGTAAAGTACTGACCACCTGTCACGTATACAAGTCTAAAGTGCTGACCACCTGTCATGTATACAGGTCGTAAGGAACTGACCAAATGTCACGTATACAAATCAAACAGAGTTGACCACCTGTCACGTATACAATTCGGAAAGAACTGACCACCTATCACTTACACAAGTCGTAAAAAACTGACCATCCATTACGTATACAAGTCGTAAAGTCCTGACCACCTGTCAAGTAGACACATCGTAAAGAACTAACCACTTCTCACGTATACAAGTCGTAAAGACCTGACCACCCATCACGTATACAAGTCGTAAAGTCCTGTCCACCTGTCAAGTAGACATATCGTAATGAACTGACCGCTTCTCATGTATACAGGTAGTAAAGAACAGACCACTTCTCACGTATACAATTCCTAAAGAACTGACCACTTGTCACGTATACAAATTGTGATGAACAAACCACCTGTCACATATACAAGTCATAAAGAAATGAGCACCTGTCATGTATACAAGTCGTAAAGAACTGACCACCTGTCACGTATACAAGTCGTAAAGAAAAGACCACCTGTCACGTATACCAGTCGCAAAGAACTGACCACCTGCCACATATGCCAGTCGTAAAAAAGTGACCACCTGTCACATATACAAGTCATAAAGAAGTGACCACCTGTCACGTAAACAAGTCGTAAAGAAATGGCCACCTGTCACATATACAAGTGGTAAAGAAATGACCACTTCTCAGGTATACAAGTCGTAAAGAACCGACCACCTGTCACGTATACCAGTCGTAAAGAACTGACCACCTGTCACATATACCAGTGTTAAGAACTGACCACCTGTCACATATACAAATCATAAAGAAATGACCACCTGTCACGTAAACAAGTCGTAAAGAAATGACCACCTTTCACATATACATGTCATAAAGAAGTGACCACCTGTCACGTAAACAAATCGTATAGAAGTGACCACCTGTCACACACATAAGTCATAAAGAAGAGACCACCTGTCATGTAAACAAGTCGTAAAGAAATGACCAACTGTCACATATACAAGTCATAAAGAAGTGACCACCTGTCACGTAAACAAGTCGTAAAGAAATGACCACCTGTCACATATACAAGTCATAAAGAAATGAGCACCTGTCATGTATACAGATCAGGTTTACTCCTGATCTTTCTTCAGGGTTCCCAGTGAAATCTTAATCTATCCACTATCAGACTTTTTTGACCCGAAATATATATTAATTTTTTCCCGCAGGACTTTTTGATTTCTCCGGATGTAGCTCCATAGAATCCAAACGTTCTGTTGTTGGTAACAAATGCAAGCCTGTTGATGTAAGTCTGAGAAGATCCTAAGACTTTTATAATGTATTCTCCTGGCTCCAAGTCAATGCTTATCAGATCACCGTACGAGAGATATCCATGCATTAATCCCCATATCTGTCCATATTTTACTTGAACCATTGTACAAGTAGCCATTCCAAAGCTTAATTTGATGGCTGTTATATCCCTACTGCTTTGTATGCCAAAATCTGAGAAAGGTAAACCAAGATTTTCCCCGAAAGTGTCCACTGTGTCAGTACATGGGCCAGACTCTCCCACCATTTCTGTAAATGAAAAGGTAGTATTAGAACGAAGATGGTTTAATCTTTGTGCATGAATAGATTTAGTATGAATAAACTAATGACTGGTTCCAATACACAAATTTCATATTTTATATGATGTAAGGAACTACATTTTGACAGATTTTTAATTGTGACGTCAGTGTTTGGAAAACAGAATGGAGTAAATTTGAGTGGCAAAACGTCATATGTATGGCACTGAATGAGGGATGAAATGAATATGAAAAATGTCTATTGTTATATACCACGGTTATAGGGATGAAAATAGTGGTCTTATTGGTATACAGGTCACATGCAACCAAACACTATTCATTTAATACTATTTGCTCTTCATAGAAACATCAGGTAACTGTTTGAAATTGCCAACTATTTACCCGTTGTTATGAAGACTGCCTACGCACCATATTTCACTATTTCCACAGATACATGGTCCATTATTATGAGGTAATACATGTATAATTATTAGTTTTTAATTAATACCATATATGAAATTTAGTCTTAAGATTTAAAATCTAAATTGTCATAGTAATGCACGCGTCTAGGGCGAGCTGTGGACAGTATTCCAACGTTGATCTATATCTGAAAGTTTCCGCCTTAGATAGTGAAATTTGACGAAATAGAAAGACTGAATTAGTAGGGTTTTTTTAATAAACTATTATGCAATTACAATGTAACGACAGTTTACGATATGGCTAACATGCATGTCTCGAATCACAAAGCCTTCATTGCTGATTCTATAACCAAAGAACTGAGCAAACGGTTCAAGCAAGACATATTTATGAATAAGAAAAATGTGGGGTAATGCATATTGATTCATGTTTGAATTTTTCATTAGAGTTAGATATTTGTGACTCCATAACAAATAACTCAAACTTATCTGTGTGATTTATATCTACATTGGCAAGTCTCTTAATATTGTTATCTTATGGTTTAAAAAATACTTCATGCTCTCATTTTATATATTCTTTTGTCTTACCAAAGCAATCCGTTCCCTTGGGAATGTATACTGACCATCCGTCAGTCACTGACGAACATGTAGAAGGACATACGTCATGCAAGGCACACATACTCCTTGTCTTGTGATAGGACACAGACAGACATCTATCATCTTTCCAGCAATGTAGTCCGCATACAATCAAACTCGGTGAAGTTATCTTCCATAATGTATTTTCAATTTTACAATTGCTCTTAATTTGTTGAAATGTCGCTGTTTGTGTACATGTTTCATATACATATATTACGAATGATACCAGAACAACAAGTGTATTCCAACTCATGATTCAAGCACGGACGCCACTGTAACTCTAAATCGTAACAGCAAAAGAAAAGATGCACAAGTGAATTCCCTATATGTATTTGTTCCAATTATCGATAGATACATGTACTAGTTGCTACCTTTAAATTTCTGCTTCTGATATTCAGTTACGCATCAGAAATTTGTTCTGATGCAAATAATAAGGGAGTGAGATTGAAACAGATGCATCGATAGATATTTTGGGGTTTTGTGTTTGTGTATCATATTCTTTTTAATTGTTATTTTGTTTCCCTCTTTGGCTTTTGATTTTTTAAAAGGATCATATGGAGAAATTCAGCCCATTTTATTTATGAGCTGCGTACCACGTGATGTGCAAATCATGCATAGTCATTTGAAAAAAAAAAATCACGTGACTCAAAGTTTTTGAAACTAACAATTTCCCTTAAAGTGCCCACATGAAGCCGTGTAAATAGTGTGAAGGTCAAGGTCATGCCTTAATATGCTTTCCGTAAAGAAAATAAACGAAGCTGTTAGATTTAATTGTTTTAAAACAGTTTTTGCAATGATTTTCCCCTTAGCACCTCTTTATAGAATTGTTGCAAATGTAAAATTTCTCAATTTCAACTCAAAAAGGAAAATTTATTCAAAATTTTGGAGGGAAATAGATGTGGGAAATTCCGGTTTTTCGAGTCTATATTGTCCGTTATAGAATCTGGATTTGTTTGTTTCGGTGACATATCCGATGTAATTTTCAGTTGAAAACGGGGAAAATGCTAAATTTTGAGAACTTTTCTCTTGTTTCTGAAGGATTTATTTAGACGCATCGCTTCAAAAGTTTGACTGAAAAAGGAACATTGAATACTGAGGGAATACGACTCATTATTGTTAGAATTGCAAGAGAAACAATAAGGAATTTGATTGCTAACCTGGATTTGTGTTATTTCGAAGTAGTAAGCTTTTCATTTTGATTTCTTTTTTATTTCCCTATATAAGCTATACATGTTACGATGGCTGTCCATATCCAATATGGCCGCTATGGACTGAATTTCTCAATATGTATGAAATATGAAATGTTAGGTGCCATTTAATTTTTGAGATCATTATACTTGCATGTAATATGTACAAGGATTCGTTTGATATGGCAATGTCTTGAGAATTACAGGAACGGTAATACAGTGTAATCGACAATACATGTAAGAGGAAGAATCGGATAAATGTACACACGTTCGAATACCAAGAAAAAGGAGCAGTGTCAGAATCCGTCGGGGATTTGAAAGAAGCTTACTAACGTTACAATAGCGTGTAGTATAGACTATACTTAGTGAATATGAAACCTGTATAGCTATGTGTCATGATTTTAATTTTTGAATTTTCTTGGGGCGGTAAATACAAAAATTAAAACATTTTACCACCCCATGTAAATTAAAACATGACATATGTACATGATGAATTTAAAGTTGAGCCGAATAAATAAGAAATCAGGTTATATGCAGAGTTGTCGTTCCTTGTACAACGTTTGTTTCAAACGTTATGTTGGTAAAATTCTTTTTTTTAATAATAAGACAGTCATCACAACATAATGTAATATTTATTGTCAAATATATAATATATAACATAGGTATACAACAATATAATGTATTCATATATCATAATAAAATGCTTTTAATAATGTTAATAAAAATATGTGAATGAATCACTTCAATAGGTAGAATTGTTATTAAGAATGTACTGTCTCATGTAAAATCCTCTTAAAAACGTTGATTATTAGTTATTCTCCATTTATAACAAGTAAAACAAAAATGTTTCCAATTAAAAAATATATTTTCAATCAGATATTGGAAACATGTCATAACTAATCATTACATTTCTGAATCAAACAAATTTGGTTGTGCAAAATGTTCGAAATTTCAAAATATCGTTGAACAAGCTAGTATCTTCCTTCCTTGTAAGATATATCCTTGGACCACTCAGAATTTGTTAGTACTTACAAAGCGCAGTCGTTATGTGGAGGACAGACAAATGTAGATAATGCCATGTTTTTAATTTAAGATAAGTAGTTTTGTTGGTCTGCTTTTTAACACGGTACCCGGTCTTTTGTATTTTCAAAATGATGGAGGATTCTATAGTACTGCGGCAGAATCCACACGAGCTAAGGAGGGAAGAATGGGCGGTGGGGGATGAAAGCGGATAATGTTCAATTAAAACGCAATCATGAAGCCAACAGACAGGAAACTGAGAATTTTTCTCATTAAAATTAAATATAACAGAAATATATGTACATGATAAACGTGTAAAGTGTTAATATGATTAAAATATAAAAACGAGACACAGATTCATAGGATTCAGCCCTTTCTTCTTGAAGAAGAAGAAGAAGATGAAACAACACCCCCCCCCCCCCCTTCCGAAAGTCAAACGTAGAACCTGGATTAGCTTTACATTTAGTAGCTGACGATGATAACAACGAAGACGACGACGTTGATGATGAAGAAAGAAAAGAAGGGAAAAAGGATTTCTTTATAAACAAAAATACAATGGAAAGATCTTGATTAGAGGATATAACAGAAATATCAATAACAATGAGACAGTGATATGAAAGTTAATAATAATAATAAAGAAAAAGATTCATCAGTGACTTAGTCCTTTCTTCCTGAATATCAAGTCATTGACACCCCCATCGTCCCTCTGCATTTTCAGTAGGGTATCGTACCCAACACTTTCCATATAACGTTGTAGATTCTGTTGTTTTCCAGTTTCATGGACATACTCCACTGCTAGCATCCGGATGTCTACTTTATCCCATGGGATAGTTTTCAACACATTTAATTCATCGCCTTCTATATCCAAACTGAAGAAGTCTACTCGAGTTTGATTGAGCGCCAACAAAATCGAATAAAAGGGGAAACACTGCATAGACACAGACTGTAATTTTATATTTTCGTTTTTGATCCATCGTAAACTTTCTTCGTTGTGGAGGACTCTTCCTCTATTAAAAGCTTTATTGAACTGAACCTGAAGAAACGAAGATTTGAATGAATTATTCTCATTTTTAAATAGAGGTTACACAGGGTTGCGTACGCTATAGATAACATGACTTCAAATGTTATAGTTAATATATGCACATACAAAAACCAAGCTACGAATACCTGCGCCAAAAAAAAAAAAAAAACGGAGAAAATACTAGACAAAATTTGATATTAATTCAAGTCTTAATGGAGAATATACAAATCAAGAATATGGAGATTCCATTTCTTCTTTTTTCTAGAAATAAGAAAAGCCATCATTTATCAGATATTATATATCATTTGATGGTTGTACAATATAAACTGAAAAAAATAAAGAACCTTTTTTGCAGAATATAAACATTGAATATCTAAAATGTGTCTTTCAGATCCCCTCTACCTTTTCTAAATCATGTTTCAACACTTAAATATGAATATACAAATACTGCCGTTATCAAATAGTTCAAACCTTCCATTTAAATACTCATTTGTTCATTGTTCAATTGTTCATTGGTAATTCGTAAAACAAAGTTGATTTGAGGTATACAATCGGTTTTATATCACAATGATGTGAATTGTAGTTCGTAAGAAGAGTCATGTATTTTTCATTTCTATTGCATTTCCTTATATTCCTTTTTGGTAAATTTGATACCAAATACTAATTGACGCTTGAAATGATTGTGGAAATGTAAAAGAAATAAATAAAATGTTGATTAATGACCGACTAAAATGTATTGTCCTTCATCTGTAAGCCAAGCGAACAGTGGAAGTTCACATGTCAACACCTAATACATCCTCATTTTCCTCTGACAAGGTAAGTGAAAACTTTATGTCAGTTTTAAGAGTTATCTCTCTTGACATATAATAAATGACACCCGATCAGGCCCGGATCTAGAACTTCATGTGCCGGGGGGGGGGGGGGGACCTAACAATTGAGGCCCCCATAAGTGGGGGTTTGGGGGCCTCCCCCGAGAAAATTTTGCAAAAATGAGGCAAAATGGTGCAATCTGGTGCTCTTTTTTGCATTATTCATCAACATTTTCTTGAATTCAAATACTCCGTAAAAACTCTGAAATCGGAAGAAAACGGTCGTAACATTTTCGGTCAAAAATCATCATGTTCACCCCTCCCTTCCTCCCATAGGTGGGGATGGGGTTTCCCTGAGAAGATATGACAAAAATCTCGTTGCAAAATCGTGGGTGCCATATTAGGCCCCTTTTGTTCTAATTCACGTAAATTTTATCAGGCATGGATCCAGATTTTCAGTTGGAAGAAGCGTAAAACTCGGCACAGGGTCTAGGGACTGCCTATAGGTCCCCGATGGATGCAGAGTAGATCCTTGGTAGGGGAACAAGGTGCAAAGTCCCCCTCTACGGAAGCTCCTGTATTTGAGACTTTTGGAGATACAAAATACGTTGTGAAAATAAACTATTCTAGAAATGGCTATAAGTGAAATCCATCTTGTACATCGCGTAGCTTCAGCACAAGCGTTTCAAAATTTTGTACTGAAGCTACACGATGTACAAGACGTATTTGAGTAAAATTGAATGGATAAGTAAAATCTATCTTGTACAGCGCGTAGCTTCAAACATTTGCTACACGATGTACAAGTAGCCATACGACTTTACTCGCCTGAGGCCAAGTGGCCGAACATTCGTGCGCTAGATATTAATTTGGATTGCACATATATTTCGCTTCCCTCTGGAAGATATTATGAATCATAAACGAGGATCTGGGGAGATTTATCATGAAGTTGATCGTGGGTGAAGCGAGTCAACGATTTTTTTTCAACTGTAAATTTAAAGAAATATGAGAGAATAACAGCGAAATTTTGGAAATTTAAGACAGAAATGCAGTAAAATAGGCCCCAAAATAGACTATGGTGCCCCTTCGGCGGGCACTGCCAGGGGGGGGGGACGTACCCCCGTATCCCCCCCGGCTGGATCCGCGCCTGTCGATGATTGATTGATTGGATATTGTTTTACGTCACTCCACGATTATTTCACGTATATGGTGACGGCATCTGTCTGATGCACTGCAGTGGCGGATTTAGAAGATAGGGCGCCCTTTTGCCTCAAGTAAAGCTTCAGGTTTGGTACCCAAAATGGCCGAGTATTTTGACAAATACTTAACATTCACATACGTCTCCCTTTTTTTCGCAAATCCTGTATCTGCATTGCATAGAAATTTATACCTTTGCAACGGACCCATCCAAAGCAGTGAGGGATCTTTTACAGGCCACGTCTACCGCGACACGAGACCTCGGATTTTACTCTCATCCGACAGACAGAACAACGTTTACATACCAAGTTTCGTCATCATCTTTCAATAAATTCTGAAGGAGAAGTTCACAAGAGCTTATCATTGTAGCATACCAATGGTATATCCCTCTCCTTTTTTAATCTTACATAAAAATACTAGAAAGTATTTCTGAATTTCATTTCAGATTTATTACATTACAGTTAGTTAAATACAAAGAATCTATGCAATATAAGCAATCTACAAGGACAAATTCCAAGTCCAGAAAAAAGTATAAAAAATTTTTTTTCTATTTGAACGAATTGACAAATTTGAATCTTACATTCTTCTGAGGTCCTTCCAAACACTTAGTTTTTAAATCCATGTATCCCCTCTGAAGAAGAATATTTCAAAGGAGGGTATCCTCTTCGCTATATTTTATCAAGGATGGCACCATGTGTTTACAGATCTGGTTGAAAAACTGAGGGTGTGTTGAGGTCCACTTGTACAAGAAAAAAGAGGAGTTATTGGCTCAGTTATGTGGCAGAAGTCACCATAGAGCTATACAATCAAATATACCAAGTTTGATCAAAATCTGTGATGCGGTTTAGGGAGAGAAGTCGAAAACGTGAAAAATTTAAGGAGACCTGACGAGCTAAAATAAATAGTAAGGATATGTCCACTGTGTTATCTAAAAAGCCCGATTTGATGTGTAAAGTATTGACATCAATTAATCAATTATTTGAAAGAAGCTTTGATAAAGAAAAATATGCCTGTGAGGTTACATTCTGGACAGGAACACGATATTCTAGTCACCTATCTACATACTGACCTTACTGGGATATGGGTACGGATTTAGACAGGCATTCATGATAAATGCTTTCCTGTTTTTCGACTGAAGTTGTTGGAAATTACTGGGGTCTGCCTCTATCAGAAGTCCGTTCCATTTTCTGACTTTCTCAAAGAATAGAGTATTGGATCCTTTTTCTCCATTCAGCGCACCGCACTCGACGTAGAAGCCAGATTCCTGTAGAGATAGTTATATTATGTGAGAAGAAAATGAAAAGCGATATCTACAAAATATTTATTGACATTGTTATTCAGTAGAACTTTCAATATTTCCATAAACAAGGTCACGTGATGTACAACAAACCCTTAATATCTTTTACTCGTACTGTTTACTAATATGCCCTCATAGTTTTAGAAAAGAATTGTATTCGAAAGATAGTGTTGTATTTACTGAAGAAGGAAACATACAAAAGTACCAGGAGTAAATTATCATGATCATAGTTTTTTGTTTTTGTTGTTTTTTTTTTTGTTGGTTTTTTTTTGTATGGTGTTCTTAGGTAAAGTGAAAACTGTCAATATGAAAAATACAAACTTCGGCAAATGCACAGACAGAATTTGATACCGGAATTCAAATTTAGAAATGACATGGATAACAGGTTGCAGCAAGTTCTGTCCTCTCCATCATCGAGACATCTCACAACAAAGTGTAAATGTATCACGGACTTTACTTATATGGAGGCATATTTATTTTTGTCACTCACTTGTCAAAAAAATTACATCAACTTATGACTATCTCTTTAACTTTACAAATAACAATCCCCATAACCAGGATCTCGATTGCTCTCCAGAAATCATAGTAATTCTAGCCAGTCCGTCTGAGAAGTCGTCAAGACATGTATCTCAAAAGTTAACATAATTTTGTTAGGTCTACAAAACATCTGATAATTTTCAATCAAGTCGACGAAACATCTGAAGAGTACCGATGTGAGAAGACAAAACTTTTATACTCACTATGAAATTTAATCTGCTGTCAACAAACGGCGTTTGTCCGTTGGAATATTCCATTCTATTAGGGTTGTCTAAGTTATATGTTTTGCTCGATGGCGGAAAAATAAAATATTTCTGTATAATTTCAATCAGATGAGGGTCTTCCTGACCTGCTTTCCTGTTGTTCATACTTTCAAGAAGGCTTTTATAATTTCTATTTAAAGTTTTGAATGTCATTGGAATCGTTGAAAACGAAGAGTGGACATTATTTGATGGTTTCTCAGAAGACAGAATATCCTGCTTTCCGAGATGATTGCCTGGAGTGTACATCTTCATACCATTCTCCCTGTAGTTGGAATAAGACATTGATGCGGAAACATCTTCGTTGTACTTTTCCTGGTTATTAAAACTAGTGGTGATATACACCCATATAAGTAAAACGAAAATAAGAATCCCTGATAAAAGTAAAAGAGAACGAACGCTGGGCTGATACACCATCTTGTATTAAAGGTGCCACTCTGCATTTATTCCATGACTTAGTGATATCTGAAATGAGAAACCATGTTTTAATATATGTACAGAATTATTATAATAAATATAGAATATATATACCATTAAATTTTGTGCACCATATGCGCATTTCGACAAGTTATGTCTCTTCAGTGATGCTCGTGGCCGAATGATTGGAATTCTCAAAATATATGAAAATATGAAGAGCAGTGTTGAAGCCAAACTGACCGAAAAGTGATCCAAATAATCTATCTAAGGACAGAGCTATGCATGTGGGAGATACTCCTTAGTTTTAGAGTGATTTACTTATAAAATAGTATGTGAGTGGAACACCTTCCAGGTTTCTGGAATATTCTAATATGGGGCCTCTGCGACTGGATGTATCAAAAGTATTGCTGAGGAATTCAGCGAAGCCGTACTCCAGGGTGTAATCATTATGGGGGTCAGTAAGAGATCAAGCCAGATTACTTGCTCAATGTCACTGGTTTTCTATATGAATTATAGGAGGAATCAATTTTGCCGAGACGATTGCCAATAAAAGGGGGAAGCACATGTGCATTAGCCAAACTATTCAGTCGTGTTTCATACAAAATCTGGATTTTTACTTGTAAATATGTGGCGAAAAAGGGGGAGGGGCCGGGCCCCGCTCCCTCTAAATCCGCAACTGTTGTACAGCAGTGAAGTTAAAAATTTCACACATATGGTCATTATATATACCTCATTTTCGGAGAAGCATCTCAACCCCCCCCCCAAAAAAAACCCCCAAACAAACACCCCCCCCCCCAAAGAAACCCCCAAAACAAACAAACAAAATAAGCATACGAATTACTATAATCAGACAACGATAGAGCGTCAAATTTGGAACTATTTGCATTAGGGACTATATTCGCTTCCCACAAAATCATAACGTGCCTCGAGTTGGTAAAAACGGTAATGGTGTTGTATAAGAGTATTTTCAAGTAAAGCTTTCCCCTAGAAAATGGGAAAATGGGTTGATCCCCATATTGATCAAAGCGCACTAGCATAGATTTCCCCATTGCACAATGTCATTGTATTGTTTTCCATACCTGGGTTAGGATACCTACCTTCAAACTTTGATCCTGGATTTTCTCAGGAACCTGCAATCAGACTCACTGTCAATTAGCAATCAGATGACTGTTTAGGACAACACTAAAGGTAAGAATGAGTACCTTGCCAGGAGGCAAGCATGTACCGCAGCTATCAGAATTGATCCTGAAATGTCCAAAAAACTTCTCATAAAACAAAACAAAAACAAAACAAATTTTTGTCAATGAGCAGAGTGATTGTGTATGGGATAAGTTTAATTTGTCAAAGTCATAAAATCAAAATTTTACTCCAATATCCAAATTTTTGAACTTACAGACCTTTCATTTTGAATAATTGACATTTCCCCTTTTCCATTTGATATAAATAAATGTGTAGAAACAAGATGAGTTTGTGAAACACTGACGCCCTCGGTCGGCAACAAGGTACAAGAAAATTAAACTCCGTAATGGGGACGGAATGACGGACAGGCAGACGACCCAAACGTTATATGCCTCCATTCCCTGGTCTGCAAGACCCGGGGTAATCAAAAGTGTCCAAATTTGGCAACCCTAAAATTCTTCCACTTGACATTGGCAATTTGATTTGTAGAATGAAAAAGTGTATACATTCTAGGTTGTGCTGAACTTTTGACAATATCTAATCTTATTAAAATCATGGAAAATCATTGAAAATTTTCTACTGAAAAACGGTTTTCAGTTAACACAGTCAACAAAGGTAACGCTACTTAGACTGAATAATTCCGTCTCTGTTTGCTCCCATTTGTGTTATGTCGCGCTGAAACACAGACGGAATCCGTTTAGGAAAGACGAATTCCGTGTCGATTCTCGAAGTCGGACATCCGGGTATTTGATAAGAAGCATTCGGAACATTTGGGGCAAAGCGTCGAACTGTATCATAGAGAGCAATGCGTATTTCGGAAGGAATTTTGGTAAAAAGGAATAATTAAAATATTTATGTCATTCAATCAAGTAAATTTTGAATACATGTTATACATATTTCCGATCGTATTTATTAATAAAACCCCTTTAGAGATGATACAGAAGAACATAAAGCTATGTTGACGCTAACGATAAATCTCGAGCTTTACCCAAACTATTATTGACAGACTTCTTGGGTATCTACATAGAGCAATAGAGACAGTGACGTCACGCCGACTTCAAACCATGGTGACGTCAACCAGTTCTATGGCAACTGGTGTAAAATTACGGAAAGTGATTTAGAAATTGTATGACGTCACAAGGGTTTGACGTCAGATACCTGCTCAAATGGGAAATAACTCTGCATAACGAAAAGACCCAATAGAGACAGTGACGTCACATGTAACATGTAACAGACAATTCGAACGCGGTGAATTTACTGTCGATTTTCATACAATTTTCACAATAATTCAACTTACACAACTGTATTTCATACATATCTACCTACTTCAAGTCAGGTTAACACCAAAAATTGTTATTTTCATCCTTTTTCTCTTGCTACAAATATATAGTCGTTGACAAATCGAAGGTGATACATTCAAGTAAGACAACCAATCAGATTGCAGGGAACAAAATACTACAAATTTTATTGGTTGTCTAACTTGAATAAACATTTTCATATTCTCTTTACATAAATTCTAAATAGTTGAATCAAAATAGAATAATTTGAAAAATGTCGGAAACCCGTACTATCATTTAGGGTTATGCAGTTTTTCCGCCATGGGGAAAAACTACTATATATAGCCATTTTTGCAGGGGGGGGGGGGGGCACTATGGGGAAAAACTACTATATCACACCGGAACTCCATAAAAACTAATATTTTAGATATTTTTGTGTCTACTCTTAATCATTTATTCTTTTTTTCATGGCGAGTTTTGTAATGCATTTGTCATCTTATAATTTTTAAATTCAAAAATTAGAACATGACACATTTATGTTAGACCTCTTTTACCTTCTTATAGACATGTTCTATGGAAAGCCAAAGGGTTCAATATTCTATCTATGTAGTTATGTACTTGTTGTTGTGAAATGCGTTATTGGGTCATTGTAAACATTGAAATGTTAATCCGTAACTTGACATTTGTGGTACATAACTGTTCGTTTACAAAATGAAGATGTAAGATGTTGTCTGTGTAAATGTACAACAAGTGAATGCTTTATTCGTTCACTGTAATTCAAAATGTATATCTCCGTAATTCTAATCTGATCTTCCGTAAATTGCAGTTGCGACTTTTCAGAAACTTGTTATTTGTTGATCCGTGCAATGTTAGTTCGACATTCGTATTTCATCATTCGTGATTTGTTTTTCAACATTTGTACGGTAATGCACCATTATGACGACAGAGGGCGCTCACTACGGCGAATCTTTTGTGAAACAGACTATAGAATCTATAGGGATAGAGTACTTAGCGGAGTGCAGCTATGCTGTGACGTCAGCTATACATAATCTTGAAAGTTGTCATATATTTTAAACTTATGTGTGAAAATTGTAGATCTTATAGCTTTTGCAATTTAGGAGTAGAGGTCAGCACACTTGTGGTCATCATCATTAATATTGTAACCTTTAATCAGAGACATATATACACAGAGACTGGAAACTCCCATTGAAAGCTATATAGCTCCCTGACATAAGTAACATTCCCCGACAGGCATCTCGATAAGCCGGAAGTCCGCCATAATGTTCTCGGCATTCATTCGCTTGAAAGCATTAAGCTTGCAAAGAAGAGGAATTTTCATCGCTTTTTAAACAAAGGTAGTTCAGATAAGTAAAAAAAGCAATATACTAATCATTTGAATCATAAAACATTTCATATATGATCTATTCAATGTGTAGACATAACCCCGATCAGAAGCCATTAGTTGTGATAGACCTCTGAAAACATTCACTTGGGTTTATGCAAAACATTTACACAATATTGAAGCACATGCCACCATTTTTCGTTTATAGCACATTCAATGTTTATTTAGTTATTTAATTTTCGTATGAACTATATGTAATTCATGCATAACTACCAGTCCGTATTAGAGTATCTCGAGACATTTTTCTCCTCACTACCGAACCGCTGAGAAAACGACAACGGCAAAGAAAAATTGTTAAAAACAACAAAACTTAATGTCCTTTACATGACTAAACTCACACGTGTGTGTAAAGAAAGGTTTCAGACACATTTTATATCATTGGGTGTAGAAGACTTTATTCGTTATTTGATTTTAATCGAATTTTATCTACGCGGTAAATATTCAATCGTTTTAAACAAGAAAACCGATACCATACCATATAGAGCAAAATAATCATATGACCTGTCGATATATATATTGTTTTTATATTGAAAGTCATACTATAATCATCAAAGAAGTCATAGTTGTTATTGTAGTAAGAACTGAAGCAGTTATAAACACGTAAGGGGACATCTTGCAATGCAAATTTTCTGTGGTCGGCGGGTCGCCATTTTGTTTTTGTTGTTTGTATGGTTTTTTTTCTTCTTCTTCTTTACAAAGGAGTAAATCTTGTTCGTATCACGTGAAGTGTGCACAACAGGCACAGAAATTATTTTGTTTTATGATTTACCATCTGAACATTAAAATAAACATTAAATTGTTATTTACTACCTTCCTAGATGCATTGATTGCTGAGCCTTATAAGATAAATATAAACAACTCCTATAAAAAGGCAACAAGTGATGTTTAGAAAATAAAATAAGAAAAAAATAAATAAAAATAATAAGTGGGGGGGGGGGGGGGGCACACACACATTAAAAAATTAAATTTTCCATTTAAATACGAATTGAAAAATTTAAAAACACGTAAATGGACTTTAATGCCAAATTTCTTAAGACGCCTGGATCGCCATTTTATTTTTAATTATTTACATAGGAGGGAGTAAAACAGCTCATACCACGTCAACAGTGCATAAAACATTATTTTGTTTGCTATTTACCATCTGAATTTTTAAATAAACACAACATTGTTATTTACTGCCCATGAATGACAAAGACAGATGCTGGTGTTTCCCCGGGGTGATGAACAAACAGTAGTAAAGGCAGGGGCATTGATTGCATATATCAACAACTCGTAAATGGCAACAAATGCTGTTTAAGATGAATAAATATGTAAGTAGAAATAATTATTTTAAAAAAGCAGGAAATGAAGGCGTCTCAGTAAAAATCTTGGTTTTAAAAATATTTTTTATAATGATTAATGATACAAGTTTGTCTCGATTTTGTTAGAAAGAAAAAGGAGAATATTATTTCTACACATCGATAGAATTAACAAAAAAAAAATATAAAAGAAGAAAAAAAAAAAAATAAGTGCCCGTAGAATTTGAACTGAAGTGCGTCGGCAGGAAAAGACCAACTGCGCTATACGTCCCCGGGCGATACCCGACGGTTAAAATCGGTGTATTGTAGAGCGCGGTCACCTAATTAGCATAACAAAAGGACGGGCATCATATGCCGGACGAAGCGGCGAGTTTCCAGTCTCTGTGTATATATGTCTCTGCTTTAATTTGATTGTTTTTGTTCACATTTATAGATAAGATACTAGCAACTCGGCAACTAGAATAAATATTATAGCAGAAATCGGACAGCCTTGTCTAATGCCACGCTGCATATTACAAGTTTTTGACAAATAACCATTATTTTTTAACCTAAATATTGGGTCAGTATATAATATTTTTATCCATCTAATGAATTCATTTCCAAAATTGAATTTTTTAAGAGTCATTAACATGAAATCCCAATTAACTGCAAGCTGACAGCAGTCAGAGTGAGGAAAATCGCCATCTCATTATTGATCCCGTAACCTCTGTGACGGCAGTCTGAATGAGGAAAATCGCCATCTCAATACTGACCGCTTAACCTCTATGACGGCAGTCAGAGTGAGGAAAATCGCCATCTCATTACTGATCCCTTAACCTCTATGATGGCAGTCAGTGTAAGAAAGATCGCCATCTCATTACTGATCCCTTAACCTCTATGATGGCAGTCAGTGTAAGAAAGATCGCCATCTCATTTCTGACCCCTTAACCTCTATGACGGCAGTCAGAGTGAGGAAAATCGCCATTTCAATACTGACCGCTTAACGTCTGTGGCGGCAGTCAGAGTGAGGAAAATCGCCATTTCAATACTGACCGCTTAACCTCTGTGGCGGCAGTCAGAGTGAGGAAAATCGCCATTTCAATATTGACCGCTTAACCTCAGTGACGGCAGTCAGAGTGAGGAAAATCGCCATTTCAATACTGACCGCTTAACGCCTGTGGCGGCAGTCAGAGTGAGGAAAATTCGCCATCTCAATACTGACCCCTTAACCTCTGTGACAGCAGTCAGAGTGAGGGAAATCGTCATCTCAATACTGACCCCTTAACCTCTGTGACGGCAGTCAGAGTGAGGAAAATCGCCATTTCAATACTGACCGCTTAACCTCTGTGGCGGCAGTCAGAGTGAGGAAAATCGCCATCTCAATACTGACCCCTTAACCTCTATAACGGCAGTCAGAGTGAGGGAACTCGCCATCTCAATACTGACCGCTTAACCTCTATGACGGCAGTCAGAGTGAGGGAACTCGCCATCTCAATACTGACCGCTTAACCTCTATGACGGCAGTCAGAGTGAGGGAACTCGTCATCTCATTACTGACCCCGTAACCTCTATGACGGCAGTCAGAGTGAGGGAACTCGCCATCTCAATACTGACCGCTTAACCTCTATGACGGCAGTCAGAGTGCGGAAGATTGCATTCTCAATACTGACCCCGTAACCTCTATGACGACAGTCAGTTTGATTAAGATCGCATTCTCAATACTGACCCCTTAACATCTATGACGGAAGTCAGTATGAGGAAAATTGCATTCTCAATACTGATCCCTTACCCTCTATGACGACAGTCAGTGGGAAGAAGATTGCATTCTCAATACTGACCCCTTAACATCTATGACGAGAGTCAGGGTGAAGAAGATTGCATTCTCAATACTGACCCCTTAACATCTATGACGACAGTCAGTGTGAGGAAAATTGCATTCTCAATACTGATCCCTTAACCTCTATGACGGCAGTCAGTGTGAGGAAAATTGCATTCTCAATACTGATCCCTTAACCTCTGTGACGGCAGTCAGTGTGATGAAGATCGCCTTCTCAATACTAACCCCTTAACATCTATGACGACAGTCAGGGGGAAGAAGATTGCATTCTCAATACTGACCCCTTAACCTCTATGACGACAGTCAGGGTGAAAAAGATTGCATTCTCAATACTGACCCCTTAACATCTATGACGGCTGTCAGTGTGAGGAAGATCGCCCTCTCAATACTAACCCTTCACAACTATTCGTGACTGAGACAGCAGTCAGTATGAGGAAGATCGCCATCTCATTACTGACCCCTTAACATCTATGACGGCAGTCAGTGTAAGGAAGATCGCCATCTCATTACTGACCCCTTTACCTCTATGACCGCGATGGCAGTCAGTTTGAGGAGGACCGACATTTCAATACCGACCCTAAACTGCTATGAATGATCCCGTATTCAGTGTAAGTTGACAACCATTTGATTCTGAGGAGAGGGAGGCCTGGCAGATTTTGGAAATAAATATTCTGGCCTCGGAAAGAGTGAAAATAAATAATTTGTCCTCCGCTAGCAAGAAAACAAATACTGACCTGCTGAAGATGTGGTGACGATCACCATCTCAATACTGGCCCATTCACAATCACACATACGACTGAGATGGCAGTCATGATTCAGTATGATAAAATCTCCATCTCAAAATTCTGACCCCTTAACCCTTATATCTGAGATAGCAGTCAGTGTGAGGAACGATCGACGTCTCAATACTAACCCCTAAACGGAAATGACTGAGATAGCAGTCAGTGTGAGGAACAACAAACGTCTCAATATTGACTCCTTAACCCTTATGACTGAGATAGCAGTCAGTGTGAGGAACACTCAACGTCTCAATACTGACCCCTTAACCTCTGTGACGGCAGTCAGAGTGAAGAAAATCGTCATTTCAATACTGACCGCTTAACCTCTGTGGCGGCAGTCAGAGTGAGGAAAATCGCCATCTCAATACTGACCCCTTAACCTCTATGACGGCAGTCAGAGTGAGGGAACTCGCCATCTCAATACTGACCGCTTAATCTCTATGACGGCAGTCAGAGTGAGGCAACTCGCCATCTCATTACTGACCGCGTAACCTCTATGACGGCAGTCAGAGTGAGGGAACTCGCCATCTCAGTACTGACCGCTTAACATCTATGACGGCAGTCAGAGTGAGGAAGATTGCATTCTCAATACTGACCCCGTAACCTCTATGACGACAGTCAGTGTGATGAAGATTGCATTCTCAATACTGACCCCTTAACATCTATGACGGCTGTCAGTGTGAGGAAGATCGCCCTCTCAATACTAACCCTTCACAACTATTCGTGACTGAGACAGCAGTCAGTATGAGGAAGATCGCCATCTCATTACTGACCCCTTAACCTCTATGACCGCGATGGCAGTCAGTTTGAGGAGGACCGACATTTCAATACCGACCCTAAACTGCTATGAATGATCCCGTATTCAGTGTAAGTTGACAACCATTTGATTCTGAGGAGAGGGAGGCCTGGCAGATTTTGGAAATAAATATTCTGGCCTCGGAAAGAGTGAAAATAAATAATTTGTCCTCCGCTAGCAAGAAAACAAATACTGACCTGCTGAAGATGTGGTGACGATCACCATCTCAATACTGGCCCATTCACAATCACACATACGACTGAGATGGCAGTCATGATTCAGTATGATAAAATCTCCATCTCAAAATTCTGACCCCTTAACCCTTATATCTGAGATAGCAGTCAGTGTGAGGAACGATCGACGTCTCAATACTAACCCCTAAACGGAAATGACTGAGATAGCAGTCAGTGTGAGGAACAACAAACGTCTCAATATTGACTCCTTAACCCTTATGACTGAGATAGCAGTCAGTGTGAGGAACACTCAACGTCTCAATACTGACCCCTTAACTGCTATGACTGAGATAGCAATAAACGTCTCAATACTGCCCATTTAACTGCTACATATATATAACTGAAATAGCAATGAGTTCTTCTCAGTACAAATCATGAACTTGTATGACGAAGTCGGCAGCGAATATCGTTTCAATACTGATCCCTTGTCTTTATTCATTCATTTATTCATTCATTCATTATTGTTCAACGTTCGAGATATAATATTTACTATGGAACCACCAAGTTGCGCCACTATGTTTAAAAGGTTGGTAGCCCCCTGTTTCCATGTCGCCATATAACTGAAAAATTGTTGAAAGCGACGTAAAACACCAATCAACTTATCAACTATGGAACCACATATATATTTATACATCTTTTATAATTATATTTCTGGAAATTCAAAAAAAAAAAAAAATCCCCCAGCAGATATTCTGGTGGACATTTTCACTACTCCGAGCGATATCAAGCCCAGGACCGAGTTGTCAGAATTTGTAGCAGTTTCAGTCCAGTGATCACTTATCTTGAGCCTTCACTCGCCTGAGCGAATGCATTATCCCCTGCTTATTATCATCAGGTGATCCGTGTCCGTATAGGTCACTCTGACTTGGAATACGCTGACCAATACCTTTATAATATCTCTTAATTTAGACACGTAATGAGGGGCGGATCCACTTTAAAAATTGAAGGGAGGGGATTCTCAAAGAAAAGAAAAACAAAAAGACATCTGACAAAGCTGTGTGGCAAGTCGAGAACGAATTAGCCCATAAAAAGACATAGAAATATTCGATTTTAATACATTTACAGCATCGAGTTAGCATTAACCGTAGTTAATTAACAAAACATTAAAAGACTTTGATTCAGAAATACGAAAACTTAATATTACAGTTAAATACCAAAACAAATGTACTTATATTTCGTCAATTTGCTTCGTTTTGATCTAACTTTCCATTCATTCGAATAAATTCGATACCTTTTCCGGATCTATCCGTCTCTTTGTCGTACAATGTTCCCAAATGGTTTTATGGATAGTAGGTGTCACGTTTCCTTTGGCCACTACGATATTCCTCACTTTTGAAAGATACTATGAATCTTATACCATTAATATGTCCAACAACTAACATGAGACGTAAAATAAAGTAAAATATGTTAAACGTTGTCAAATAAATTCCATTTTTTATTTTACTCTTTACCTTGTCGTTGTATTTATTTCGGAACCCCCCTTTTTTTCTACCTCTCCTTTTCACAAAAATGCTGGATTCGCGCATATTAGATGAGTCAGATTTATAAGAAAATCAGATCTGGGTACAGGACCATTAAGTGAGGAAATACTTAAATCAATTATTTTGTAAAAAGTTAAAATAAATTGTTTGCATATAATGGCTTAATTCTATCGATGAATAAAATAGAACTTAGTAAAATAGAAATCCCGGTTATTAATTAGTTGTAAAATAGACCAATTTAAAAATATGAATAAAGTATTTTTTCAGTTTATGGCCCGGACCCTGACTCCGCTGCATCGCAAAATCTGCCAGAGATGTATGTACAACCAGAATAAAAAGGTAAGGAGAAGACCAATCTGATTAAAACCATATCTCTATTCCGCCTCCCTATTTGTCCCATTGCGGATAAAATCTGGCGAAACCCCGTAAGGGGTCATGTTCTGGTGAACTCTGATTTCCAGCCGATCAGTGGATCGGCTACAAAATTAACATCCACAGCGTGGGCCACCCACAAGGTAGTTTTGAACAGTGTTTGCTACATATTGCATCACTATCACGTGGCTAGCCGAGTCATTGATTGGCTATGGGAAATAACGGTTTCGGTGACTGAAACGTCATCACTCGAGTGTTTTATTCATATTGGGAGAAGACATAAATATCATACAAGCATGGATTACACGGCAGTTACAGTACTAACAACGGGGAAATCGCACGACATTTTGACCCTAAAACCGTCAATTTGTAGAAGCTTCCGGAAGGCTTCGTTGTCATGGTCCCCAATCAGGGCTCTAGCCTAGATCAGCTGGGGTCCTTAAGGTATCATAACAATAAACATGGGGAATCCCTTAGGTCCACGTTAAAAAATGGCGTCCATTTGCAAAGTAGTTCCATGTTTGAGATGCTGTAATTCAGTGAAAGTTTGCATTTATTTAAAGGTTAGTACAAAATTTGAAAGTTGATTCAATGCAGACATGTATTTGCAGGTTGGTGTTTCCAGGGAAAATGAACTTTCAACAAGAGGTGATGTGGTCCACAAGTGCATGTGTATGGGAAATACGAAAACAACAGTTGGTGAACTTCAACAACAGCGTTTGTCTCTGCCTTCGTGGACACCTATGTTACAGAGGTACTTTTTAAGAAGTGTTGAGTTGGTACTACTGAAATTTTATAATCATAACTTTTAGTGAAATTTAATCTTATCACTTTAACCAGAGTATATATGTCTCTGCTTTAACATTGAAGTCAATGGAAAATGTTTAATATGATGATACCTATTAACGGTGCTAGACCCCTCGCCTGATATCGTACTCTAAATCGAAAACCTGGGTCCGTCCCTGCTCTATGTGTGCTAAAATAGCCGTGTGTTTAGTTAATACATAGACGCTTTTTTCTATAACGCGTGTATCCTACTTGACGCATGCGCAACAATTCTTATTCATTTACAAGTGTTACGTAACTGGATGTTACGGTCCCCTTCGAAAGAGAAGGGAGAGAATGATGGAGGCGATGATAATATGTTACTAGACATGACAAGAAAATCTTAGTAAAGTAAAGTTTGAACCAGATTGACCTCCAGAGAGTAGAGAGTGATAAGTATTAGTATATCGCCAGCCGGCTTCGTCGATCGGCATCTGATAGTAAATAACAATTGCAAGGCGTTTTTCACACCAACAGAAATTAATACAAATAACATCTACATGTAACACATCTTGCCAGAAAAGCACTTATTTCACTGGACTCTTGTATTATATCCCAAGGTTTGTCTGATATCCAATCCATTCAGATTTTGAATGAAGTACTGATTCGACAAATTTTCCATGAATGATACAAAGAAAGGCCTGTCTGGATTACATTTGGCCTTGTAGTGGTAGTTTCTAACCCCTCACCCTTTTCTTTTTGCTCTCTATTCTCCTAAACGGTACTTACTGTGTGTATGTGTGTGGCTATTACTCCATTTCTATTTATAGTGCGGTATTGTAAGTATTGAACACTGGTCAGATATGTCGGCTGTGTCTTGCATCAATGGCCAATGGTCAGCGGTTAGCCTCGTAATTATGTAGATTGGGTAACAGCTGCAGGGGCTTGAAAAGGGGGTTGGTGTTGAGTTGCTAAAACAAATCATAAATGGCTTAGAGATGATAGTGTCAGCAACCTCCTATGAATATATAGGTGACATTCATAATCTGCTGGTGATTTCTGAAAAACTTTTTCTGAATAAATAATATGTAAAATAATTTACCAAGATATTTGCAGAGACACATAATGATATACACACATATATATGTATATGTGTCTCTTATGTTTGTACATATTGACAATGATATGTAAATATGTTAAATAAATGCTTAAATTCAGAAATGTTTGTTTTTGAAGTCTTTGCACTTACACATGTGCTTATATGTATCAAATTAGATTATTTTAAGCAATGTATTATCATGAGAAATACATGTCGACGATATGAGACACCACAACTATCAGTGTCCAGATTGCGATTGGTTCATGATTCGTAGGTGGGATCCTCCTCCGGACACCACCACCCCTCCTTCCCCTAGATGGCCTGCCACCTCTGCATATACATTGATAAAAGCTCAGTGTGGTAGACAAATATCCAGAGAGCAATTTGTATTCAGAGGAGTTTCGCCATTCGCTAGTCAGACCCCCCCCTCCCCCCCCGAACCAGCGCAACTGAATGCTTAATGAGATTATAACAAATCAAACGACATTTATAATATACATACATGTAAACTATGCATGGTGGTTTTTAATGATTAGTGGATGTTCATTTATGAGTAATATTTAGTGTTCTTTGCTATCAACTCTAAACATGATAAAGGAACAAATCGTGCATGTAAAATTACATGTATCATATAAGAATGTGCCAAGTACTGCTAATAGTGTATGTCGTTTATTGAATGACGGATAGCCTTTTGTTATTACATGTATATGGAACCATGCTGAGGTGCGAAGATCGGCTAAAATTAGTGATTGATAATGGAAAATTGATTTGATGGACGGAAAGAGATGTATTCGTTTGATCCTGACAGTGCAGTACTTAAAACAGAAAGAGGGATTGATCAACATAATCTGTCTCATTAGGTATGAATACTGATTTAATGTTAAAAATAAGTTGTCACATATTTATCGTATGTCGATGGTGACACTGGATCGACTATTAAATGATTACAGAGAATGCATGTGAGCATAATGGATAACGTGTATACGAAATACAACACTATATAGCACACCACACGGTTTCAATTAGATTGTGTCTTCGGTCTGACGTCATGCCCGTTATTGACTGCGGTCGTGTATTGACGTCATGTACGTTATCTATTGCGGTTGTGGACTGACGACATGACCATTTATTTTTACTGCGGTCGTGAACCGACATCATGTCCGTTATTAACTGCAATTGTGGACTGAAGTCATGTCTGTTATTAACTGCGGTCGTGAACCGACGTCATGACCGTTATTGATTGCTGTCGTGGACCGACGTCATTTCCGTTATTGACTGCTGTAGTGGACAGACGTCATGTCCGTTATAGACTGCGGTCGTAGACCGACGTCAGGTACGTTATTGAATACGGTCGTGGTCCGATGTCTTGTCCATTATTGACTGTGGTCGTCATCTGACGTCATGTCCGTTATTGACTACCATCGTGGTCCGACGTCATGTCCTTTATAGACTGTGGTCTAGATCCGACGTCACGTCAGTTATTAGCTGCGGTCGTGGGCCGACGTCGTCTGACGTCATGTCAATTATTGACTGCAGTCGTGATCCGGCGTCAAGTGCGTTACTGATTTTGGTCGTGGACCGACGTCATGTCCGTTATAAACTGTGGTCGTGGACCGATGTCATGTCCGTTATACACTGCGATCGTAGACCAATGTCATGTTCGTTATCGACTGCGGTCGTGGTCCGACGTCATGTCTGTTACTGACTTCGATCGTGGTCCGACGTCATGTTCGTTACTGACTGCGGTCATGGACTGACGTCATGCCCGTTACAGACTGCGGTCGTAGACCGACGTCATGTACGTTATTGAATGCGGTCTTGGTCTGACGTCTTGACCATTATTGACTGCGGTCGTGGAGTGGCGTCATGTCCGTTATTTAGTACGATTGTTAACCGTCGCCATGTCCGTTATAGAGTGCGGTCGTGGACCGATGTCATGTTCGTTATTGACTACGGTAGTGGATTGACGTCATGTCCATTACTGACTGTGATAGTGGATCGATGTCATGTCCGTTATTGACTGCGGTCGTGGACTGACGTCTTGCCCGTTATTGACTGCAGTGATATTCAACAGGAAAGAAATATATGGCTATTTTTAAAGAATGGAAATTGAGTGAAAAGGGACAAGGAAAACGTCGCCTTTATCATACATATATCATGACAGTAGGATAGTGCGACTCTTTTTATACCATGTATCAAATTTGCTCTTCAGAATTTGATCTCCATCCATTTACATCCATTTCCCGCCCTGTCGTCCCTTAATCGCACAGACCGGGTTATATATGTACTAGAATATTAATATATAGAAAAGTTCAATCTGTCATGACCTGACAGCAATAAGCAATTTATCAACGAAAACACATTACAATGATGTATGGAAATTCTCCAACGAAATACATGTATATGGAACACGTGGAAAGTTAAACTTTTAAGTACCCCGTTTAAGATTCAAATCTAATATGATGGATGACCCACATAACCATACTAGCACTGTTAAAATTATTGGGGTTTACTCCACAAGACAACGGTTTTTGCGAAAATAAAAGTTTGCGATTTGGTTGTTATACTTTTTGGTCACTATAATATATATGTGACTTATACAATGCTATATCTGGGTATTGGTTGTTATGCATTTTGGACACTATAATATGTATATGACTTATACAATGCTATATCTGGGTATTGGTTGTTATGCTTTTTGGTCATTATAATATTTATGTGACTTATACAATGCTATATCTGGGTATTGGTTGTTATGCTTTCTGGTCATTATAATATTTATGTGACTTACACAATACTATATCGGGGTATTGGTTGTTATGCTTTCTGGTCATTATAATATTTATGTGACTTACACAATGCTATATCGGGGTATTGGTTGTTATGCTTTTTGGCCATTATAATATTTTTCTGACGTCTATAATACTATATCTGGATAGTGGTTGTTATTCTTTCTGGTTATTATAATATTTTTCTGACATATACATCAAAATGATGATTTTACTGCATAAAACACAATGATTTTACAAAGAACAATTAACTCAGTGAGACCGAAATATTGTGAATACTGAGTTAATTGTTTTTTGTTTTATGACACTTCCCTTCGGAGGACTATTAAGATGTTTGACAATGATTTTAGCAGTAGTTTATCATCACAGGTTTCCACACAGTCTTCTCATTATAGATAACTTGTTTCCTGCATTTTCCACAATTTTAAACGAAAACTAAAATGTCACAAAATCTAGTGTATTTTGAAATTCAGCTTAAATTATTGTTTTCCAAAATAGCACAAGAGCTGTCAGAAGACAACAGAGCTCAGCATATTTGTTTAGATATTGTGTAGTTCTTTTCTTTTCATATTAGAAATTCGTGAGTTTCATTCCACTCAAAAAAGAAAGTCTAGCCAATGCAGGATCTTTTGTCTTTATTATTCTATTATTAGATATATATTACTAGACACCTAGATATGAACAATTTGAAAGTATTCGCACAGTATGGTGATCATCCTAGTTATAATATGATTTATATAATTAAAATGTGAAATAATATTTTGTCGATAGGGCGCTTCCCAAAACGAGTTTTCCGAAAGGGGATCCAAACATGTTTTGTGCATAAATTGCCCATTTTGCAGCGAAGGAAAAAAATCGAAACAAAACAAACAAAACCAAAGCAAAGGATAACCCCCCCCCCCCCCACACACACACACACACAAAAACAAAATTAATAAATAAATAATAAAAAAATAAGACCAAGGAAAGAAAACTTTTTTCAAATCTCCGGGTAGGTCCTGACCTTCGGTCCACCCCTCTGAATCTGTGCATAGCCATTATTTTACCTGATTACTCTGTATATATAATAACCAATTCTACTGCTACATATACATTTACCATATGCAATGATACTTTGATTATCATTATTTGTAATTAGTCACATCGGCGCAGATTCCTAATGTCGTCCATAATACTGTACTGCTTTGCTGTTACACTTTCAATAGACCCAAGCTGCTGTCTCCCATAATACCTTCTGTACCTTGTAAATGAATGACTTTATAAAGGAAATATGGCAGTAATACAGAATTATTCTATATACAAATGCGTCATGAAATGAAAAATAACGTATTATGTCGTTTAAATATCAAAGGACTGTATGTATATAGATTTTATGCGATGGGTCTCTTCACATAGTCTAAAATGTTAAGAAAACATGGCTACTTAGATGCTTTTTATTAAGGGGATGATGGGTGTTAGATGTAGTAAAATCACAAATCCTTCAAAGAGTTTGATGCGTTTTGTAGAATTTGTAGTTGTTGTAATTCTGTAGGATTAAAATATGACTCCTAAAGCTCCGTGAATCGAAAAATACTGCTGAAATTTAACACATTTATTGACGGAAACCTTTGATTTACATATGCGATGCAATACGTGAATTTGTTTATACGTGTTATATACGTCCCTGTTATAGCCAACACTTTGAGTCGTTACTGGCCAATAAGAAAGAGGATATTTGGTGATGTGATACTGTGTAATTGACACCAGTGTCTTTATCCGAGGAAGTTTTTCACGAAATTACTGAAAAATAAAGCAGTGTATATAAATACCGTATATATTTATTTACAATTTGTGCTGCTAAAACAATAAAAGTACTGTGTTTATTTACATTGGAAAGGAGATCTGCATTTTAGACGAAGTATTCATTATGAACATGAATGTTGCAATATTAGCAATAATCGTTGTAATTTAGACTAGAATGCAAATCAAATCTAAATCATTGCAGTTTACTAAACCAGTATGTACACTCAGACCAGTGTATGTGATAACTCTACGACCAATGTACTGCCGGTATTTTAACTTAAAAGTCATCGGATTACTTTTGCGGACTCCCATGGGGATAGTTCTATGTGCCATTATTGTCTAAAAACCTATATTGAAATACAAATGCTCGACACACATTCATCATGTATTGAATTCAGCTTAACTCGCCATGGCTGGCTGAGGAAACCCCATGTAATCTTCAATTACCACCACGATAGCCAGGGGTCAAAGGTGCTAAATAATTGATGGACATATGTACGTATAACCCACAGGTGTAGTGAGACATAAACACGTAGAAAACAACAATAGAGCCAAGCAATAGGATGATGCGATCGACTATTGACACAGACCGGTGAATTCGATACTCTGGACTTTCACGGATTATACACTCAAAGTAAGTTGCTTTTTTGGCAATATTCGTAGATCTTGATTGATTTATGTGGTAATTTTGTTTGACCATTCTTATCATGTCAGTATGAAGCTTAGTTAACCTCCTTGAGTAACGTTCAACAGCAAATTCTCTTTTTCCGCCATAAAACATTTACAAATACAAATGACAATACATGCATATTCTTAAACGATAGTGACCAGTCCATTTTTCACTTGTAATACGGGTTAGATGTACATGTATAGCATTTTTAATGATGCAAATGTCTTGAGCTTTGTAAATGTTTGTTACTTCCATATCATTCGATAGTCAATAAAAAGATAATTCTCCAAATCATCCAAAGTGACCACTCGGCCTCATATGAATTAATATGAATAGAATGGGCAGGGCATAAGAAATGCTTTAACTAACATGTGTTATTTATTAACAAGAAACAATTAGGTGCAAGCACCAAAGTGTGGGCCGGAATGGGATGTTTGATAAAACTGCCAAGAATTTTAAAAACAGAATAACGTTTAAAAATTTGTATTTTACAGCCATGTGACTGATAATTAGCAGACATATAAAGATCATGCTGATCGACCACAGACATATAAATCTCCAGTATCACTTCCTTTTCAGCTAATAGTTTATATTTGGGTTCATTTAGCCCATTCAGTACATAAGGCATGGCAATAGTGAGTTTATCTGACGTACAGATTAGCCTACAATAGGATGGAAATGTACTTTTAAAATTACTAGCCATATCATCTGCTATATGTTTTAAGTCGGTGGGCTCAGTGGAGAAGTTGACCGAAAGGTTCCGGGTTCGACTTCCGCCGTAGACACATCGGTGACCTGTCTTTCAAATTGGGCAGTAGAAACAGAGGTCCCGTGTCACAGTAGGCGTGGTACGTAAAAGATTTCCCACTTCTTCGGGAGGGTCCGCTACAGAGGTGTAAATTTCTATGCAATGCATCAGGTAGATACCGTCACCATGTACGTGAAATAGTCGTGGAGTGACGTGAAACAATGATTAATCAATCAACCCACTATTTATTTTTAACAACAAAACATAACCAATCTATATAAGCAACTGGAGATTTGCTGAGGTAACCAACCCTTCACTGGTTAACTTTTGGTAGTGGTGTGGCCGTGCTGCATGGTGGGTAATCTTTTTATTCTCAAGTTTCAATTTATAAACACTAATTAAGGTTTATCGTCTTGCCAGAAGAAACAATTGTAGAATATAATTGGTCCTTCTTAGCGTGGCATTCTGTATTCTGTAGGTTTTAGTAGGACTTACATCACACTATCATTCAGTCGTAATATAACAACGCGACCTTTTCTGACTCATATTTTTTTGTATAAAATGGTGATGATGTTCCGATTGGATATTAACCAAAAGCGACTTAGGCAACCGAATAATAATTCTGCTTATGAAGAAAGCGCGTCAAATATTAAAAAATTGTAAGGTAACACCCATCCCCAGAAAATATTCCAACAAATTTAAATTTAATACTTCTCAGCTGTAACTTACTACATCCATATATATCTATCAAACTGGGTCAGAGAGGTGACACATGCTCTCTCCGCAGTGAATAAAATCCTAATTTTATCAATGGTGTAAAATCCTGGGAATGTGGTCTTACTGTACCGCAGAAACGCATGCAACTTTCCCAAACTTATATCAAAGGATGGGGCCGGCCAGGGCCGGCCCACAGTCAAAAGCTGCAAGTTATAATACATGTATCAGTCCCGTCGGAAGCAGGGAAGGCCAACACCCCCACCCCCTCCTTTCCAATAATTTCACGGGACATGGTAAAATTAAATCGTTATTATACAAAAGAAATCGTGCAGATATAGCGTTTATACAACATAATAACGTAGAATAGAATAACGTATCGCTCAGCTTTCTTTATATTTACAAGATAGCAAATACTAGGACCATAGCCCCAGGGATACGGTGTGTTCGCCAAGGCGCTGTTATGTTGCATCGATTTTGTGTAAATATTCAGTACTCTACCAGATTTCGTCCAAAAGCAAAGCTACTTGCCATGACGCTATAAACACAAGGATATACAAGTATTTTTTAATACATAAAGTCAAGTATAAGAAGAGTTGTAGATGATTCGTAAGAGACAATGTGTACATTTTCATTTTGCGTTGGAAATACATTTACCTTAACTTAAGCAATGAACTCATTGACATTGTATGGATTTGGGGATATGTGTTGATCTAACCTATTTTTTTTCACACATGAACACATATGTGGGTTTAACTGATTGATTGTTGTTGTCACTCCATGATTATTGCGGTATATAAAGTGAGGGCATCTGGCTGATGCATTGCAGAGATATTTATTCCTTTGCAACGGGCTCATCCGAAGCAGCGAGGGATCTTTTACGTGCCACGCCCACCGTGACTGGACATGAATTTTCACCGTCTCATCCGAAAAACATGACACCGGTATCCCCATGGCGGGAACAGAACCCTGTACCTTTCTGTCATCCACTCATCTGTCATCGAGCATCCACTGAGCTACCGACCGTTTCCACTCATGGGCGCCACGAAAACGTAAAACAAAGACAATAACAAACATAATAAGCACGTGTGTACATGTAAGGTGTATCAATAGTCACAGTGAACGTTCACATCCCAGATTTCTTAGGGAGGATTTTGTTTCTGTTTCGAATGATTGTTGTATAGAAGTATGCGTCACACATAAAAAATAAGTAAAAACAATCAATAGAAATAAACTTGATAAATTAAAACAGTAGAAACTTTTTAGTGACAACTGATCATATAATGAAAATGAAAATTGTGTATAAAATTTATCTCCTTTAATTTTACTAAGAACTTTCTATTTCTTAATATGTGCACAGACGCGGATGCAGATTTTGTCTAGAGGGGTCCACCTCTAATGAATATTCCAATGCTTTTGTGTGTCAAATTATTTTACATCGAATAATAACAAGAAAAGTCAATTTAACCGAATTGATGGGTGAGCACAGCCTCCAACCGACTACTCTGGATCCGCGCATGATATGATGTAAACGAGGAAACTTTAAGAGATTATTACCATTCGCTTTCAAATAAAGAACGTGCATATTTACATGTAGCAATGTATATATTGAATGTGTTCTTTACAAAGATGGTCATTTCAGTACTTTAGGACATGGTCCTGTTCTGTCAGTTTATCATCAAGACAGCCATTGTCAAGATCGGCAAGTGGTCTATTGCGCAAGAATGGTTTGTTGGCAGATGGGGTCTGAGGTAATTGTGCTCATCAATCAATAAGGAAGCATGACAATCCACTACAGATATGATAATTGCTTGTATTATCATTATATTTTATGTAGTTTGAATTATCCACACGTTTACATAATTGAATCTCGTGTGCAAAACAAACATATGGATGACTCAGGCTATATAAACCGGCAAATTTGACCCAAGCTGTAGAAAAGACGGTGTATTGCCTTTTAGAGACAGATTGGAGATAAAGTAATACTACATGTACTGGCCGTTTGCTTATTGTTTATATATATATGTATGATATTTGTTCTATTTGATGCTGGAATGCACTGAGTCCTACCGGCCGATCCGTTGGTCAGAATTAACAAAATAGGACACCGTCTTGCGACTAAATGGAACGGTGCTGTTCACTTTGAAATACATTTGGGGGGGGGGGCTTTTATTATTACTCTTATCACATCTGAAACGTGGTCAGTTTTTTACTTCCCCGCAGGCAGAGGATCAGTTGAGCTATTGCTCCTCTCTCAAAAAATTTATTCCAAAGAAAATCATGACATAACCTGTGACAGAAATATCTACATATCTACTAACTGCTTTTGTGTCAGCGCCCTCTTTGCTTTGTCAGTATCAATACGATTTGGAAATGTGTCCTCGACTTTTCTTTATAAAAGGCTGGAAAATTTTGAACGCTTTCAAACTGTTCCTGTCTTAACTTTCTTTATACGGTCATTGCTTGTTGTGTACCTGTCTTCGTTCAAAAACGTGTATGTTTGCATTAATTTCCGTTGGTCTGTTCAACTCGGAGATCAAAGGAACATTAACATTTCGCAAAATAATAAACAATCCACGATGTGTTCTTGTCTTCAAGACATGACATTTGAGCATAGATTTCAATGTTTTCCGTCTAAGAATTTAACATCAAAGTGCCCCTTATAAAGGACTTACCAACTTGTAACAGGACTGTTTAATTGATTATTGTTTTACGATTATTCCACGCATATTGTGACGGCATCTGCCTGATGTATAGATTATCTGGTACGTGTGTAATTTATGCATTTATAATCTTGCCGGTTTTAATTTCCATTTAAGCGGCGTTCCTACGCTTGTAAATATAGGATGTAACCAATTAGCATGGGCATTTATAACGCTAGAGGTATCTTGATTTTATCGACGTTGCGCAAAATGTGCCATTTGGAGAGCGCATAAATAATACACCGATCCACTTTCGGCGATTGTCAAGCACTTAAGCGGAAAATACGACTATGATGACGTCACGCAAAGTTGGACAAGTTGGAATTTGATAATTACGTCATAAGCACAACAATCAAAAAGTCCGCTAAACATCGCTTTTTTGCCGAAAAGGTGTATACACAGAATCAATTTTAACAGCATTATACTGTAAAAACACGAGAAAATAAATGGAGTTGTTTATGCGGCTAAAGCGATAACCACCCATCTTATGAAAAATGGAAGTATTGGGTTAATAAACTTTCACTTACACCACAGGCCCCAAACCCTTTCTTATTGATACAGAATTTGATTACATTTCACAGCAAGTGGAAAAAAATAAAGAGAGTAAGTGAATAGTCAGTAATTCAGAAAATAATGAAAACATGAAAAAAAGGGTGTGTGAGATATCTGATGAAATCGTTGTCAAGTATCTTTTGAAGAGTACGGCTTTCAGTTTGTGAATATCAAGCAGCAATGTGTTGTAAACCTAAAGTCAAGGACATAAACAAGTTTGTAAGTCCTTGCTAAAGTCGAAGATATACCAGGCGATTCTGATTTCCCGATCGTTTGCAACCTGAAAAAAAAGTTCGTTTGAGAATTATATATATAAATGAAATAGCAATAAATTGTCTATGTTGATGGATGAGTGAATACATTTTGTTTTCTTTTTATTACAGGGATTAGCTAGGCCAGTGGTATGACACAATCGGAACACCTCGCCCATTTCCGTTGCGCAGTCGAAAAAAAGATTCAAAGGTAATCGCAGTGATAATGTCCGAATTTAGCGGAAGGATATGAAGTAATGAGACATCTAATAAACCCCTTAGAAATTTGATGTTGTTTATAATCAAATAGATGTTGATATTACAGCATTTTAGTTTTTGTAGAGTTGAAAACAATAGATTTCATTCACCTCATGCACCGTATCCTTCGCATGCGAAATTGTCGTTTTGAGGACCGAGAATATTGGACAAATCGCTAGGTGACAACTACTTTCGGAGATCTGTCTTTTTCTTGTATTTCATCACTAACCTATGGTTTTGTATTGATCAAATGAAAGAGTAATAACCGAACTTAGTTTAGATGTGAAATAATATAATAATAATGTGATTGTTTTTTAATTGAAAAGTGTTATTTTTGTTTAATTTAATGAGAATAAAATTCTGTTTGGTTCTCATCTGCCTCATTGAAAACATTTCTTTATACATTAGTTAGTATCCATTTCCAGATTTCATAACAGTTCCAAATGTTATTAATATCAATATCAAAAATATGATAAAACAGATTCAGAAATGCTAGAATGTTTCTTACAAAATCTTTAGTTCGAGTTTTTGAAGCAGTTTTAAAAATCAACACTATAACGGCATAAAGTATGAAATTCTTTTTTTTTTTTTTTTTTTTTTTTTTTTTTTTTTCTCCATACTTTATTTTCATTCAGTCACATCACAAAAACATCACAGAAAAATATAAACATTGTAAGTATAAGTGTATACAACACTACTATTTGGCATGTATCATATATTTTACATTAATAAACTGTATTTTGATAGCGTTTTTATCGTGTATGAAAATTTAATCGAAAGAACTAGGAGATTTCATACAGACATTCATATTAGTAGTTCAAAAAGTACATTGAAAAATCATAGTTTTTAAATAATTCTGATAATGAGTATAGAAAAAGTATCCTGATCACTCAAGATTAAAAATGTTTGTCCACACACTCCACTCCTTTTCAAAGGAAGGAAGATTGCTATTATTTACTGCTAGCATTTTTTCACTAATGATATAGTTTTTTAATTCTATTCTGAAAGCATTTACATTCAAAAACTCTTTCTTGCATTTTGCATTTAAAAATATAAAATCTTGCAATCAGCAATATAAGATTTTTGGAAGTTCTATTGAATTTGTAGTTTTTACCAAATATTGCTGTTTTCATGTTTATATCTAAAAGAACATTTGTATTATCATAAATGTATTTGGTAATATTTTCCCAGAAATCTTGAACTATTGAACAAAAAAAAAAAATATGAATTATACACTCAGGTGCAGCTTAGCAAAAATAGCCAGATTCATTTTCAGTAATTCCTAATTACTTCATGTATGTATTTGATCCTAGGATTCTATGAGTAATTCTGAATTGAAACCATTGTAATTTTGTTGAAGCACAAATTTTGAAAGGGTTACTATATATAAAATTCCAATCTATATCATTAAGGAATATAATATCATTCCATTTTTTCATACTACTTGGACTAGATATATTTTCAGAAACACTTAAAAGTGAGTAATAATATTTACAACCACTCTTGTTATTATAAAAAGGTTTAATTATAGGAGGCAAGGACAGATTATTCAAGATACATTCATTATTGTCAATAATAGTTTTGTACTTTATACAATATGCTTCAATACTATGTTTTATATTGTAGTATTCAATAAAATTAGTTCTCAAGTTGAACTTTCCTTCAATTCATTTTGACTCAAGATTTCAAAATTATTATTCATAATATCTCTGATTGTATAAATATTTGCTCTAAACCAATTCCCAAAGAAAAATGGTTTATCTGCTATACATAAATCAGTATTATTCCAGATACGAGTGTTTATGATTTCATCTAGAGAATTTATTTTCACTTTTTTCAACATAGTTTTCCATGCATTGAGTGTATCCACCCAAAACTTATTGTCTGTATTCTGTATTAGTATATCTAAGTAATTGTCCCCCTGTTAACCAAATTGTGAATTGTACAGACTGTAAAAAAGATGAACGTATTCCGCATTTTTTGATAAGAGCTTTTTTATCCATGTTAGTTTTATAGCCATAATATGTTTTTGTATATCTATCATTTTTAAACCACCTTTGTTATAATTTTGCACCATAACATCTCTCTTGATTTTATCAGGTTTTCCATCCCAAACAAAAATTATAAAACATCTTATTTATTTCCTTAAGTATGTGCATTGGGGGGTTAGGAAGAGATGAGAACAAATGATTCATTTTGGATAGAAATAATGATTTGATTAATGTGATTTTTCCTATAGGTGTAATGTTTCTGTGTCTCCATTTGCTCATTTCATTTTTAATATATTCAATTTTGTCATCGTAATTTATCTTAACAAGTTGAATTAAGATCTATGGAAAATTTTATACCCAAAACATCAAAATCTTTTTGACTCCAGTCTAACTTTAGTCGATGGTGGAATACTTCTTTACTGAACTTTTTATTACCTATCCAGATAGCTTTAGTCTTAGTGTCATTAAGTTTTAAACCAGAAAGAGAAGAAAAACCGTCCAAGATGTACATAGTGGCATTAAACGACTCAGTTGTGCCATCAAGTATTAAGGTGGTATCATCAGCGAATTGAGATATTAAGTACTCTGTATTCTTGATATTTATCCCTTTTGATATTCTGATTACTTTTAATCATTAAAGCAAGTATTTCTGCACACAGTATAAAGATGTAAGACGAAATGGGAATCACCCTGTCTACAGCCACGACCAATTTTAAAGAATTTAGATAAAAAACCACATTGAGTTATTGCCGTATATATGTTGGTATTAAAAAGATTTATCCACCTTTTTATTTGGCGTTCAAATTTAAAAAAATCTAAGACTTCATTAATAAATGTCCATGATATCGAGTCGTATGCTTTTTCAAAATCCAATAACAAAATTAGTCCTGGCATATTCTTTATCTGAGTATAATTAATTATGTCATAAATTATCCGTGTGTTTTCTCCAATAAATCTATCCTTAATAAATCCAGTTTGACTTGGAGAAATTATTTCATTTAATACATTTTTAAGCCTGTCTGCTATACATGAGGATCCTATTTTATATATAACGTTTAACAAAGTTATAGGTCGCCAGTTTTTTAAATAAAGTTTTGATTTATTTCCTTTAGGAATGCATATTATTATTCCTTCTCTCTGAGTTTGTGAAAGCTGATTTGAATGAAACCCATGGTTTAATGATCTCAGTATAAAGTCATCGAAGTCTTTAACAAAGAACTTAAAAAACTCTACAGTATATCCATCTGATCCCGGACTCTTATTATTCTTCATCTTTTTTAGAGCGTAGTGTATTTCAGATTTAGTTAATTCGCCTTCAAGACTTCTAGCTTTTTCTCTACTCAATTTAGGTATATTTAGATTTGGGAATAAAGAATTTAGATCTACCTGAGAAACTTGTTTCTCTGTGTAGAGATTTTGGTAAAAAGTTTGTACTTCCTCGAGTATTTCCTTTTGGTTCCTTATTAAAACACCTTTTTCTGTATATAATAACGGAATAGTTTTATTAATATAATTTCTATTTTCAAGATTCAGAAAATATTGAGAAGGTTTTTCATCGTCTTCTAGTATTTGTGATTTGGAGCGTAAAATTATTCCCTGCATTTTGATTTTACGAAGGTCTTCTAATTGTTTTTTCTTTACTTCTATTATATCACGTATATCCCCTCTATTAGTGTTACTTTCTGATTTCTCAATTTCTTTCATTAAATCGTTTTCATTTTTATTCATTTCTTTTCTTTTATAGGAAGAGTATGAAATTGTTTGGCCTCTAATTTCAAGTAACAGGGTTTCTAGAAACAATTGATCCGAAATTGTAAATTGGATTGTACTATTATCAATACTCTCAATATTATCGTGGTTGTATATTGGAACACAGTATTGTAACTTTATTTTTTTGATTGAGTCTTTAACAATTTTAATATAATCTTCATCTTTTAACAAACTGTTATTAAATTTCCATAAACTTTTCCCTCTTTGGAATTCACTAAAACGTAAAGTTAAAATGACTGATGAGTGGTCAGATCTATAACTGGGCAATATTTTAACATCGTATGTATTAGGTAGAATGGAATCGGATATTAGGAAAAAATCTAAACGGGCCTGCTTTACAGGATTTGCCTTTTTCCAAGTGTAGGCTTTTTTCTCTTGGTATAATTCCCGATAGGGGTCTATTAGGTTATATTTCTCTTTTATTGATTCGATTTTTCTTTTCGCTTTTGGGTTATTGATATGACGATACTTATATGTGTCTAAAGATTGATCCTGGACTAAATTAAAATCACCACATATGATAATCTCATTATTATCATACTCAATACATATTTTGTCTATACAATCATAAAAGTCAGGATTATCTTCATTTGGTCCATACAATGTAACTAAAGTGACTCGTCGATCTTCAATGGTAATATCCAAAACAATAAAATTACCATTATTATCTTTTTTCACATTATGTATATCATATTGAAAATTAGTATTAAACAAAATACATACACCTCGGGCATTTGATTTGAAACAACTAAACTCACAATGGCCTGTCCATTCTTTTCTTATCTTATATTCAATATCATTTGTAAAGTGGGTGTCTTGGATACAATAAATATTACAATCCCTTTTTCTTAGGTAATCAAAAACATCAGCTCTTTTTTCAAAATCTCTTAAACCTCTACAGTTCAGAGTATTGATTATAATATTTGACATATTACTTGGTTATGTTTCAGTTTTTTTTCCCTCACACACTGTACTTACTAAAGTGTATAAATGTATATGAGGATAATGTAATAATGCCTGAATATATAATATATATATATATATATATATATTTTGAGAGATAAAACAAAGGATGGTGGAGTTTCGAATTCACTATAAATTTTCATATGTTGTGTTGAATGCATATCGCTATATGATGTGAAAGATCAAAGAAAGTATGGATTTTTACAAAGTAAGGATGAAAGTTACTAAGTAACAAAGGGTAAACAAATAAGCATAAACTTCGGTTGATAAATGCTATCATTGTAATTGTGACGAAGTAGTGGGGAATGGAGAGAGAGAGAGAAAGAAGAATGAAGAAGAAAAACACGTACAAGCCCCGTATTCAAAACCGGACATTCACATTAATTAGTAATTTACAAAAACTGTAACGGTTGGAACAAAGTTCCGGTTGTCAAAAAATCCTTTACATAAGATTGTATTTTAAAGACTAATTATATATGTAATACAAGCTAAGGTTTAGGATGCATAAAAATAATTTTTTACACAAGTGTTTGTTTAAATATTCAAGGTATTTCACCGGTATGTTAAGATAGAGAAAAACACATACAAAGCCCCGTATTCAAAATCGGAGATGCATATTAATTACTAAATTACAAAATCCGTAACGGTTGGAGCAAAGTTCCGGTTGCTGAAAAAACACCATTTCATAAGATTGTATAGTAAAAGGTAGCTATGTGATACAAATAAGAGTTTATAATACAAAACATTATTTTTTGCACAAGTGTTGGTTTAAACATTAAATGAATTATACCGAAATGTTAACGTTGCATGCTCTGTATAAGTGATTGAACACAAGTAGTAATATGGCTGAAGCGCGCAGGTCCAATTTTTGAAGACGCGTATCTTGATACTACTGCTAGGGTATCCATGGCATTGCATTCCCGCATGCATTTTAAGAATGTGTTGCCCCGCACCGTGCTCGTCCATCGTCGTCGCTCCCTTCATGGACCTTTCCGTGCTCGTCCCGAAAGCGATATGCCATTATATTATGCGTTTGCCTTCATAATACCTGGATCACGCACATGTTGTTTTAAAGCCTCTCGCGCTTGGTTAAAGTTCTTAACGGTCGTTCCACTGGCCTGAAACCGGTTTCCACGATCGCTGATCTCATCGGATCGCTCGAAGGTAAATTGTGGTTTGGGTTTGCTTTCATCGAGTACCGCGTGCGCTTTTGGAATTTGAACCTTCTCTCTGTAGACGGATCCAGTTTTGACGAAAATCAAATTATCTCCTTTAATTTTAGTTTCGACATTATCCTCGTTGTATTTCTTCTGAATCTCATACAGGTGTTTTCTTTTTTCCCTTATTTCTTCTGGAAATTGAGCAAAAACTTTTATGTCTAGTTCATTTTTCTTTTCTCGTGCTTTTGATAATACGTCCTCCCTATCTGCATAATCATGAAATCTGGCTATTACTGGCCTAGTTTTCCTCTCTGCTTTTTGTCCTACTCTATGGACTCTATCTATTTTTATTTCCCTATTCAAATTGAGTTTTTCACTGAACAATGTTTTCATATAAGCTCTTAAGTCGTCCACTTGTTCCGGAATTCCGATAAAAAACTGCGTTTTGGCGCATACTTTCTCCCAACAATATCTGTGATTTGGCGTTGTTGGCTTTCAAGCTTCTGTTCTAACTTTATAATATAACTTCTCATGATCGAAATTTCTTTTCTCATGTTGATATTTTCCGTTTTTAGTTCATAAATTTCTCCTGTTTGGTCATTTATTTCATTGGATACTGTTTCAAGCCTATCCTCTATCCCTCCTGCTTTATGAATGTCATTGTGAAGCTCTTTAATATCGTTATTTTGAACGTCAAGCTTTTTGTTAATTGGAGGATACCAAAGAGAAAGTGTGGGAGATCATCTCATACATTTTAAAGCTAGACAGGGGGTCTGTGTCTGCCGATGGCGCGGCAAGAACTTCCATAGGGCGTAGCCCTTCTGTATTGTTTTGTAAAGACATACCTTCAAAAGTTTTGAAATATAAATTCCGAAGTCCAAATATGTTTTAACTATGTTAGGAAGATGTAATTTCACTATAACGTAATGAATTAATCGTTCCGGGGATAATAAATCACTTTTAAATTACATTATCTCTCTCTCCTAAAATTCCGTGCTACTCCATTCAAGATCGATAACTCAGTTTTTTGTATGAAAATTCTTGATATAGGCCTATTGTGTAACATATGAGTGCCAATGTTTGGCGCTTATATATATATATATATATATATATATATATATATATATATATATATATATATATATATATATATATATATATTTATATTTATATTGTACGTATCCGTTTTGAGTTTAACATATTGCAGCATTCTTTTATGAGTGGAGGCGGGAGAGATTCCGAATGCATGAGGGGGTATGACTTTGGTTTTATCCTAGGCCATACTGCAATTTTTCAGTAATTTATTTTTTTACAAATCCTGTTATAGATATTTTGAAATCCACATTTGAATTCAATGAAGTATACATAGATTATATATACAGTCAAACCTCGTTATCTCGAAGTCGGCGGGACCGTGGAAAATACTTCGAAATATCCGTAGTTCGAGATATCCAAATTTCGAGTTTAGGTTCACAAATCTTGCAGTTGTTAATGTACGCCGATTCATTTGACATTTGTGATTATTATAGTAGGTGTATGAGATATACAGTTATTTATCAGTAAATACGCATGAAGATGTGCATATTGTATTGTTCCTAAATAATTAATCTAAATCTTATCATACCTTTTATATTTTATGAATATATAGAGAATATACTCCAAAACTGAAAACGTCATGTAACATCGTAATTTAAACCCAATACTGGATATAACTGTCTTATACTATACCTAAAACCGAGGACGGACTAACACGTAAGGCAAGATAAAGACTCACGTCATAATTTGATTTAATTACTATTACTTTGCATAAAAATACATAGACATACACACGGATTGGAAATAGTAATAATTAATGACCAGTGTAAAGAAAATTTCTATAAACGCAGGTATGAAAAAGTACTAATTACAGTTATTGATAATAATCCTCTTTTTGTGTCGAGTTTAATAAGCTATCATCATTTATTAATATTTGGTATAAATAACAGAGTACGCACGGACGCGATCGATTATGTAATTACTACGGCTTTGTACACCGACACGGTCAATTGATCACTCCCACGCGACCTGTCATTTAGGGTAAACGCCGCGAGGAATATTGTCAATAAGAAGCCAACTTCGAGATAAACCGGGTAAATAAGAACTTAGGGACTTGAAAATGTATTCGAGATAAGCATGGTATTCGACATATCAGTGTTCGACACATCCGGGGTAAATTTAATCATAATATGAAGGATTTTTTTCGGGACCGACGTTCGACTTCGAGATATCCCGGGTATTCGAGATATCAGTGTTCGAGATATCGAAGTTTGACTGTATTTCATTATGTTCTCATTTAAGATAATAATCATGGTAATACAAAAGATTAAAAACTAAGATTTTAGTTAGAAATTGAAGATAAATCCAGAGGAATATACCTCATAACAAATCACGAATATGGATCATTTAAGCATGTGTGAAAATTCCCTATTTTCACAAAAAAACCCACACAGATTAATGACATTTCGCGAAATTACTCAGGGTCGCAACTTGGATTTACCTGCCGCGTGACAAAGACCTCCACAGACATTCATTCCACAAAGGTTTGGTACTGTCGAATTAAGAGTTTTGTCATCAAAAGTGTCCTTATGAAATGGTTTAAAACCCAACCCTGATTATGGGACTATTTCACTGTACGTATCCGTTTGTGTTTTACATATTGCAGCATTCTTTTTTTAGTAAAGGCAGGAGAGATTCCGAATGCATGAAGGAGTGTAACTTTGGTTTTATCCTAGGCCATAATGCATTTTTTCAGTAATTTCTTATAAGTACTGTTATAAATATTTTGAAATCCACATTTAAATTCAATGAAGAAGTATAAAGTATTACAGAGATGATATATTTAATTATTTTTTCTTTTAAGATAATAATCATGGTAAAACAAAAGATGAAAAAGTACGATTTTACTGAGAAATTGAAGATAAATCCCGATGATTATACGTCATTACAAAGCACGAATCTGGATCATCTAAGCGTTTGTGAAATTGTGTCATTACTGAAAATGTTGAAGACAAATTAATTGTTCATATTTTTACAGAATAAAGCAAAATTTTTCTGGATCATTTTAAATCTATACTTCAAGGTCTAAAGGCCAGGAAATAACTTCTGGTGCCATCTAAATTTCAAAAATTTTCTGTGGGAATGTCCTCGAACCCCTCCCCCGTAGACAGACCCTCGCATACGGCGCTCCCATATGTCGTCTCCAACTTTAAAGCATACACATTTTTAGCCTAGCTACGCCACTGTTAGGGACGTAGTTCATCTTAGAAGTCGCGATGTTTATTGAGTGACAGTGTCACATATATCCTATTCGATGACGTAAGGTAACACGTAAATTTATGACGTCATTACACAGACACTTTCCACAGTGTTTTCAAGTCATGTACTGATATACATTGCACATACAGTTCTTCATAGTGTTTCCCTGTTCAGTATGTGAAGCTTTTATTTACAAAGGACAAAGAAATTTCCTAAAAGATAAGTTGGTTTGGATTTTATTCTTTATCGTTGTGAATGAACTCGGCTTAAGATGACCACACTGAACACATGCACGGTGATTAGCACAGATCCTTAAGAAATAGTGCACACGTTCAAGGTTGTATGTACACGGTAAGTGCTTTGTGGTGATCGTCCATTTGATAATCTGTGTGTGTGTGTGGGGGGGGGGGGATGGAGGCTGGGGCTGGGTTTTTCAACCCGGCCAGATTATTAAATAAATTATTTTTCTACCTCAACCTTGGGGCGAGGGAATTTTTTTTTCAGAAGAGCCAGAGCAAGAATTTTTTTTTCACTAATAAAACATTGTTGTATATCTATAATAATACAAATTAACACTGTTATTTTTGACAAAATTCTGCTCAAACCGATCTCAGCTAGAAGCAGGAGCCGAGAGTAAGGAAGGAGAGAAGGGGGAGGGTGGGAAAGAAAGAGGGGTACCCTGGGCAAAAAACTGACAGATAAATGACAAAAATTCTAGAAATGTGAGAAATTTCGGTTCCATCTTACTCTTAGTCGCGAAATCAATCATGAATTATATAAAGAAAAAATTCTTTGAAAATGTTAAAATTTGGCGTCTCCAAACTGCCATACCTTTTGATAGGATAGAGATATCAGCAAAAGGAAAACTTTTGAATTTGTCCCACTGAGCTCTATCCAATATATTAAGCACGTAAAGATATGAATACACTGCGAAATTCACCTGGGGTTGCTACTATCCCCTGTCGACCCCTCGGAAATAATTTTTGGTATATATCCTACAAACATTACAGTACTCAAAGAAAAAGATAAATGCATCTGACTTTGTATGACAGAAATCACCAAGGAAATGCACTGTTAATAATGTAATAATTTGAAAAAACATATCCAGACACAACTTGTCACAAGTACATCACAAACACTTTCGATTTGGGGCGGTCAATTGATATGACAGTAGTCAATCAATTGGAGTGGGTAACCGATTAACGGGTTCTCCTCCCCACTTTCCACAAAAGCAGTATAATCAAAGAGCACACATTTAAAAATCTATGAATGCAAGGATAAAATACTTTCTTAAGTTGAGAGGTCATAAAAATATAAATATGTATAGTAATGCTGAGCAAGACCAAGATATCAAAATGTATAAATCGTCATCAGCATGAGTATCACTGTGCTCTGCCGATCTGGAAGCGAGCTCAGACCCTTGATCTGTAAGAGTCTTAATTAACAGTAAGGGGGAATGAGGTTCAGGACCATTTCTCCTTTGAAAAAGGTTTCAACAAGGCCCACCATATAGCCCCACCGCCTGTTAATCAACGTACAGGCTCAATTAAAAATCTCTGTATAAGAGTGTATTAGGGCCAATACAAGAATCACTGTTCTTTTGATGTCTGGGTCATGTTATTATGGATTACGAAGGCCTTTCACTACTTTGGAATCCGACGAGATAAACTTATTGGAACCTTAGACTTGGACTTTCATACAAAAAAAAATTACAAGTAACATTGGAACTTTCAGCTCAGGGTTACAGGTATCATAAACTTAGAAAAGCCCTCGGAAAATGTTTGTACACAAGATCACCGTAGAAATTGGGATGGGAAATTCCATTGGATACAAAGTAATATTTCCGTATTTTGATAAAAGTTCTGAACATTTTCCAAGGGCTTTTCTAAGTTTATGATACTTGTAAACCTGAGTTGAAAGTTCCAATGTTATTTGTAAATTTTTTTTATGAAAGTCGAAAACGTTAGTGCAGGTGCTGGCAAATCGAAGCAACTGAATTTTATGCATAAAATATGATTGGAGTCTAGTCTAGGAACACCTGTAACTATCCAACTAAGGAAAACTCACAACTGGAAATCTAAAATCGTCATGTTTATCATAGATATTGGTATAATATTTTATTGTTAGTTGTGATAATGTATAAGTCCAAGGAAAGTTTTCTGTATCATAAATATTCTCTTTGTTTAACTGAAGTTCAGGTGGGTATATTTTAGCTATATATCTTTCAAACTCAGGGCTGTCAATAACTAAGATGTCGTCAAGATACATGTACATGTACATCTCAATATGGTTGAATCCTTTAGATTTTTGAATAGAATACATGAAACTTCCCTCATAACAATATAGAAACAAATCTGCTACAAGATATCCAGAGTTAGTACCCATGGAAATCCCAATTATCTGCTGATAATTTTGCCATTAAATTCAAGTAACAAATATGGTAGGTTTGTCCATGTTTGAACTCATGAATTTCCCAAAGTATGAATTTAGATTACGCTAGCCTATTGGAGACAGATTATTTTTTTTTCACTGTTTGACTGAGTAAGATTATTTTTAAATCAAAATCAGGGCCAGAATTTTGTTTTCAAAAAATCCCAGCCCCCTTCCCCAGAATATCAAATGGATGGTGCCTGAGTGTATCACAGCTCAAAGCCTGATCAGATTTATCGACTAGTGTCAGTGAAAGTGGTTCTGACAAGTTCCTATAAAGAAAGAGAGAGAGAGAGAGAGTATGTGTGTGTGTGTGTGAGCGTGTTAAGATAGTTTGTTATGTGATGGCTCCTGGATGTACCATACTCCTCAATCTCAAAGCGGAAATAAAATTCAGCTACACGGTAGGTACTGTTGTATTTAGTGGTAGGTGTGGGTTTCTGGTTTCAGGTGTGGTTTTGCATGTAAAATTTTGGTTCTGTGTCCTTGGCAAAAAAAAAAAATGTATGTCAAGAAGGATCCAGGTTAAGGATTTAAATGGCCCCCTTCCAGCCTCCAGGAAGCTCCTGAATTTTGACGATATTATGACCTAAATAGTGAAATTCCACCGTTCTAATAACACCCTGGAATCAAAGATTCGGTGCATTTAGTTTTTGACCTGTCCGTCTGTCTGTCTCTCTGTTTGTCCGTGGCTTAACACTTCCCACATAAGATTTTTTTAAATAATTTTCCAACTGTAAAAGATAGGACTTTCATATTTCACATGCGTATTGAGTCTTTTCGTTAAACAGAGTTACTTCTGATTTGGTACGTTATCTGACGTAAAACAATTATGACATCATAAAATTCCTATGAAAAAGTCATATGTGGACTATCATTTTCCTGAGGTTTAGATGAGTTTCATGATGATTTTACGTCCGAGACCGTCCCAAATGGGAAGTAACTCTATGAAATGAAAAGACCGAATACTTGTGAAAATACCTTTCCGTCGGTACAATAATGTTTTGACCTCTTTACACTGATCATTACCTTTGACCTAAATTTCAACTTCTATTAAATTCGACGGCGCTGCATCCCTTTCTTATACATGTAGACCTTTTCACGTTAACTGCGGGACTAACTTTCTGGGGTAAGAATAATTTGACGTCATACATTTAATTAGATATTGATTATTTCTTACGTCATTTTGCGGGAACAGTGATTATTTCTTTTCCCAGGTCGCTAGTTTCGCAGTTATTATGAAAGGGTCTATTCTGACGTAAATAACATCTTGGCAGTGGAAAGTACAAAAGCAGCTACATATATAGATGTGGAGATTTCTGAAAAAAGGGGTTGTGACCTGTCATGAATGCTTTTCAGTCAGGGAAGGGATTGGGTTAAGGTTGAGATCCTAAACTTACCCAAAATGACCCAGAGAAGTTGAGAGTAGATGTACGATGATCAATTTCAAACTTATATGTTGTGCGGACAATCAAGACAAAGACAGTCTCTCTTTCTCCCTTTCATTTTACTTGTGAAACTAGTTATTCTTTCTCATGTATAAAGCAATTCTTGGAATTTATAGTTATAATTTTCTCTACAGGGGCTGCATGATCATATAAAGATTGTTACCGTGCCTCTTACAACATGGTGAGATACCAAGGTGTTGTCTCCGTCACTGCCATCATTGTTGTTCTGTCGGCATGTCTCCTCCTGGGATGGAATTTCCTGTATTCAAATGTCCAGTACTTCAATATAGAAGTTCCTGCCTCTGATCAAAGAAACAGTATGTCACCTCTCAAAGTTCCACAAAATATCATCACATATGCTTTATCTGCAGTGCCGTTTATTCCAAGAAGCTCGAATCCTCCGAAAAACCTCACTGACGAGGCTAAACAACTGCTACAGAAATTGAACGAAGAGAAAGTGAAACAAGACGATCCTCAACTAGTGCAAGCAATACGGGATTATTTTGTGCTGCCGCCATCTAGGGAACCGTACAATTTGGATAATCCTGGTCGATTAGAGTATTCGAGAGGTCAAACCCCCTTTGTCGACAGCAGACTTAATTATATGGTGAGTTAGACTCTCACTTCTCAGATTTCAGAATAATACCATCAAAATTTTAATTCAGCGCATTTAAGAGTGCCAATGTCATTTTCATATTGCCATCGTTGATAATTTCAAAATGTACCGCTTTACTGTCTCTCCATTTTGCTACATGTATCTACAAGTTGGTTGGTTGTATGTACGCATTCAGGCTTCTCCAATCAAGAAATAAGCACATGTTGTAAAATATTATCAATTACCACTCCCTCTTCTTGTGAGTTTCACTTTTTATGGTCGATTTAGACTCGTCCTGGATTTTGGAACATGAAGGAATGCAAAGGTACAGAAAGGATCTTTATCATCCATTCGCTTGCGAAATATGTCCACATATACAGACAATTTTTGTACGGTGTCTGTCTGTTTGACATTTTCTTTGTTTCTCATGTGCTTTGTGTGCTCAGGTGAGCAATATGAACCCATTTGGGCCTCTTGCTTATTGAAAAGTAAAATTTTTCAAGAGCCCCGTGGCAATGTCTGAGCGTGAAAAATATGTCCTAAACGTACGAAGGTGATACACCCCTTCTTCACAATGCACGATTTTGATATGATATTTTTATTGTACCTGAGCGGAATGTGAACTTCTATCCTTATGCGTCGTCTGGTGTCTGTCGTCTGTCACTTATTCATAATTCATAATGTTTCATAATTTCAACTTCTTCAAAGCCGCTGGAGATATTTTAATCAAATTTGATAGGGATGAAGTACTCAAGGTTCGCTACAAGCCAAGGGAAAGTGTGTGTGTGTGTGTGTGTGTGTGTGTGTGTGTGTGTGTGTGTGTGTGTGTGTGTGTGTGTGTTGGGGGGGGGGGTGGGGGGGGGTGTTGTTGATAGTATAGACATAAAAGGGTGAGAGATACATTGGTAGTATATGCATGTAATAATAAACTCTGAGGATATTTCCTTCAGAACTAAACTAATCGTCAGATTTTGATGAAACTAATTAAGTATGAAGTTGTCAAAGTCCCCTTCCAATTTTGGGTTTTCAATGGAGTAGATCCAGGACGTGGTGACTTCCTTGACTTCATCTTCACACCGACTTAATAGACCATCAAACCAAATACATGGGGGTGATGTAGAAGGGTATCGTATGAAGTCTGGTTGTTTTTGGTTCAGTCCATAATAGAAATGTAAATGGGTTTTTGTTGTTGTTGTTTTTGAGTTTGTCATTTTAAAATATTTTCAGGACATTTTTAAATTGTCTCTTTGTACGTTGCTATTCATTGATTTTGTGTATTCAAACTTGCTTTCGACACTTTTGTACGATTTCTCTGTCTTCGTCAATTTTCTATATTTTTAAGGCTACTTCTTTGATTTTCTCCTTGCAGATTCCTTACAATACTTGAATTTAGTGTATTGTAACTGATTGGTTTGTAAGATTAGAATTGTAACGATTCAAATTGGAATGCAAAAATAATTCTTAGATTTAAAACAAAAGCTCTCTCATTTTTGAATTAAAAAACGAAGAGAAGTGCACTACTGCATTACCGGTATTAAGCTTTAATGAGTTTCTTCATTACCATATGTGGATTTTGATAAAATTGTGCTTGAATGAAGAATTTAGATTCCCTTTAAATCTTCTTAATTTTCGGCCAGGTCTGACAAGAATGGGTCAACGTAGGCTTCCCAGGGCAACTTCTTTTTTAAAGAACTTCTTGAAGTCAATGTTAGTGCTATAGACCAACAACCTAAATGACAGTGCTTTAGATCAACAATCTAAATCATACGAGTGATTTAGAAGGGTGGCAAAAGAAGTGCTATTGTTTTAGTCGTCATTCTGAAATCAAATTTCAGAAATTTGACGCTACTTAACATCATCTCATGTATTTTGTCTATTTTCTTGTTCTTTCTTCTCTCTCTCCCTCTCTCTGAGGATTGATAATAAGACTTTAATTTTATGTCTTTTTCAACTTTTTAAAAAATATTTAACAGGAAAGGGTGGGTTGTTGTTTCTGTTGTTGAAGCTTTGAACAAATTCTTCGGAAGGAAGAGAAAATTTGGATGAAAATTGGCATAAATGAACTACCCAATGTCAGATTACCAGTACTGTTGCTTGTACGGGTGGATCTTCCCATGGGTTGGTAAAGGTAAAAGTAATAGAATTTTGGGAATTGGGAAATGTGTTGGTTTCGTTTTGAATTTCACGTACCATTTTATAGATGTATTTCTTTTTCTCTATGAAGGAGTCGGGATTCTACGTAGAGTGTGGCGGTCTTACTGGAGAAAAAGGATCCAACACCCTTTTCTTCGAAAAAGTCAGAAAATGGAACGGCCTTGTGATTGAAGCTGATCCTGGAAATTTTAAAACACTGAAGTCGAAAAATAGAAAAGCATTTATAATGAATGCATGCCTTAATCCATATGGTTATCCCGCAGAAGTAAGTTTTAAAATACGTATTTACAGTTTAAAAACATTCCTCTTTTTAACTCCTAAGTGAGGCGAGGAGTCCATTCCTCTGCCTGGTCCATCTGTCCAGCTCTCCGTCTGGGCTAAAAGTTTTATACTTTTAACTGTTTCTTGAACACTGCTGAAGGGCTCAAGAGGGTATCATCCGTAACCGTTAACAAAATTCTTACCCAGATAGGCTGTATAGATAGACAAACGAAATCCATCAGACTCATAAGAAGGATACTGAAGGAGTGGTGTTGTTTTAATGCTGTTCGGGAATTAAAATTTAAAGTAGCTTGTTTGACTTCCATTCTTACACATTTTTTATTCATTTCCTTTGTTTATTTAATACAGAGATGCAGTTAAGCATTTCTTTGTCATCTCATCTTTTTTATGCTGTACTGGTAATAATTTTGTTGGACCCGATCGAGGAGAGCTTTTGTTTGCCCTACGTGTATTTATATTCTTGATACTCGAGGTCATTATTTTCCTCAGACCTTTTTCAAATTTATTTCGCCTCTCATTAAATGCCCAACATCTGATGTTTTTCCAAAATGACGTCATTCTTAGTAACGCAACAACGTCGTAATGAAAATTCCGGGAAAAATGTAGTTTGTTAGCATAAGACCCCTTGCATCATGTAAAATATGAAATAAAAACCACTTTGACCTTGATATATTGATTGATGTTGTAAGATTTTGTTATACTAATAGAGAAGTGTTGTCTTAATGAATATATATTTAAATATCAACAAACTACCTTCATGAAGAGAAAACCTATTCAATATTATTAAAATAAAGAATAAATGCATCAAATTTGTGCATTTTAAATGATTTTATGAATATATATATATGATTGGAATGAAAATGAATGTAATAATAATGAATAAATTACGGCGTTTTTTTTTCTTTCTTTCATATTTGTTTTTGTTATGTTTGTTTGTTTTTTTCTTCTTCTCCCCCCCCCCCCCTTTTTTTTTTGGTATGTAATATTGATCTTTAATAATTTTCTTCTTCAGGACTAGATCTAATGGAAAGTTTTTGATAAAATATTTTCTTCAAGTATTATGAATGAAGCACTGAAGGTACCTCACAAGTATTATATTTATTTTTCTGACGGATCTGTCAATGGGTGGAATCGGGATAGGGCGACATAGACCCCAGAGGGTTATCACCTTTTACAAACCTTTTCTTCAGTTTCCTGAAACTGAACAATCTGCATACATCATGGACATCTAGATGGTTTCGTTTCCGTAATAAAAATTTCAACGTTTTTTAGACCACTGGAGTCAAAGGCTCAGGTGAACACATAAAAACTCTTATATTTTTGACTTCTATTGCAGAACCACCAAAGGGGGTTTGATGAAACTTGGTAGGAATTTTAAAAGTACTAAAAGTCCCATACAAGCATATTATTTTCACTTTCTTGTAACAAACTTATATATTTGATCAGATTTTAGGAAAATCAATGTTATTGAAAAGAACTTGTATGCAAAACTTATCTGAAGGATTTTTAAAATAAGGGGGAGGGAAGGGGGAGTGAAGTTGCTATTAGATGTGCCCGAAGTGCTAATGTAATCCACAAGATATATAAACCCATTTGGTCTCCTTTTTTATATAAAGGATATGAATCACTGACACAAATTTTCACTTGAAAAGCATTGTCAATACTATCAACAGCAAAGATGACCAATGTTGTGCTACGTCTTTTGGCTAAAATATTTCAATATATACAAGTTCAAAACCACAGATATGTATCTTCATAATTGAAAATATTTAGTGTATACCCGACAGGTAAAGTAGACGCTAAATATACCGTGTTTACTTTGTTGAATAGCCCTATTTTGAAGACAGAATATTCATTTTCAGTACCGTCAAGGCAAAAGTTTTACTGAATAAATTTCCAAACACTGCCAAGCTTCCCTCTCTAAGGATTTTCTTACCCCTTTGAAGCCTTATTACCGAAACTGTCCTTCTCCCTTATTAATCGAAAATATCCCCCCTGCCCCCTTTTTTTCACAAAAAAAACCCAGAGCAAACTGTCCTCGTTGTGCACTTCAATAGATATTACTTTACAATATAATGTTTATAATTTTATGTGGCATTATTGTTAAACTCGGCCAAAAATTGGGAGAGGGGTGTTTCCCTCAATGTCCCTTCCTCTTACGTCTATACAGGACTACATCCGTACATTTATTTTTACAGCTTTCATTTAACAAAGCTCTGAACAGAGGGAGAGTTATCCATGATGAAGAGAGTCGACAGTGGATTAGAAATCAACATATACAACTTAGAGCAGTCAAAGTACAATGTTTTCCCTTTTATTCTATATTGTTGGCGCTTAATCAAACTCGAGTGGACTTCTTTAGTTTGGATATAGAAGGCGATGAATTAAATGTGTTAAAGACTATCCCATGGGATAAAGTAGACATCCGGATGCTAGCAGTGGAGTATGTCCATGAAGTGGGAAAACATCAGAATCTACAACGTTATATGGAAAGTATTGGGTACGATACCCTACTGAAAATGCAAAGGGACGATGGGGGTGTCAATGACTTGATATTCAGGAAGAAAGGACTGACTCATTGATAGTAGTAATTTCTAAATGATTGTGATGTTATGGATTGTTTTTGTATTTGTATTTGTTATATAACAGATAGGAAGTGTATTCAATACTCAAATGTCCTAAAACGTTTTGCAAGTTGTTTAGTAATAACGGCGAATTTAGCTCAGGTTTCGCACCACATTACGTTGATAGAGTTATATTGATGTTTTAGCTAAGTTTGGCTTTTTTAAAGATGGAAATATATTAATACGATAATCTGAAGTTACAAGTTCAGTATGCGTCCCTTTTTCGATATGATAAACTTTCCCACCCTTGACTGAAATTCTTCTAGATAAGGAAGTCGTGTCGGGTTCCATTTATTGTTTCATTTAAAGTTAACTATCATATTCTTCTACTGACTTTTTTTGGATCACACATTATTATTTTTATGTAGACTGTAAGAGGTGATCTACATTTATGTGTCAAATAATTCAAAGGTAATGTTTTACCAACACGTAAAATTTTCTGTGATATATGTGATTCTCTAACTATCACGGTAAATGTTCTACTTCACTTGAGGAGAGGATTAATGACTTTTCTTATCACAGAACAGATAGACATATGCATGCATTAACATTCCATTAGTACCTGCAAACGATGCCTGTGTCTCTCAATTGATACGGCATGCAAGAGCTAGTTCAACATATGATCATTTTATACACCGCTGTAGTCTTCACCTTCATGCGTTATCCTGTCCTGCTGGCATTTTCACAAAGAAGCATAAGTTTTTCTATGATTTTTGTACCTACGGATTTCTTAAGGATTTATTTTGTACGTACGTAAAAAAATACGTCTGATTCTTTGTGAAAACGCTTGCTGATAATGATAATAGTTACGAATATTTTACTGATTGATATTGATCGATATTCAAATTTGCCATTTACCGTAACATTCTACTTCTCATAACAATGTATTTAAGTGTGAATTTTGTATTGGAATAAAAGACACATATAAGTTAAGCGACTTACACCATTAATGCTCATTATGACGACGGACTTTCTTGTTTGTTAGCATTGAATCTCGGAGTACAGAGTTATTTAATTCTTGTAGAAGCGTCATTTTCGTATCTTCTCGGAGTTTTACATCTGTTTTCATAGACTTTGTTTCTTTCACAGTTATTCTAATTCAGATACCTACTCGAAGGGCAGATAACTCTGTATACCGAAAAAAAAAACTCCATTATGGTATTTTTGAAATCTCGTTACCTTCATATTCATACGTTTATATTCAAATCGAAACTTGTTATTGTCAGCAGTTGTGTGTTGACGATGTATTTTATTGTACTTTTGTGTGATGATAGTTGATAGGCACCTAAAGCATTTCCTATATCATATCATATCGTGTTGTCATTCACATAGATGCAGTTTTTCTTAATACACGATTTATTCGTTTAACTATTTATTTCATTAATGCATAATACATAATGGTATGAAAAAAATAAAGTATATAATATGAATATGGAGAGGTATACAAGCTATAACATTTGAACATAAAGCTTAATGAGAGAGGAGGTTGTATATGGTTTTTAGACGGGGCCATTACCTAATGCTAGGATTATCGTGTTATTTATTATGCAAGGCCATTACTTGATGCTAGGATTATCGTGTCTTTTAGACGGGGCCATTACTTGATGCTAGGATTATTGTGTTTTTAGACGGGGCCATTACTTGATGCTAGGATTATCGTGTCTTTTAGACGGGGCCATTACCTGATGCTAGGATTATCGTGTTTTTAGACGGGGCCATTACGTTATGCTAGAATTATTGTGTTTATTTTAGACGAGACTATTACTCGATGCTAGGATTATCGTGGTTTAGACGGGGGCATGACTTGATGCTAGGATTATCGTAGTTTAGACGGGGGCATGACTTGATGCTAGGATTATCGTGGTTTAGACGGGGGCATGACTTGATGCTAGGTTAACGTGGTTTAGACGGGGGGCATGACTTGATGCTAGGATTATCATTGTTTAGACGGGGGCATGACCTGATGCTAGGTTATCGTGGTTTAGACGGGGGCATGACTTGATGCTAGGATTATCGTGGTTTAGACGGGGGCATGACTTGATGCTAGGATTATCGTGGTTTAGACGGGGGCATGACTTGATGCTAGGTTAACGTGGTTTAGACGGGGGCATGACTTGATGCTAGGATTATCGTGGTTTAGACGGGGGCATGACTTGATGCTAGGATTATCGTGTCTTTTAGACGGGGCCATTACCTGATGCTAGGATTATCGTGTTTTTAGACGGGGCCATTACGTTATGCTAGAATTATTGTGTTTATTTTAGACGAGACTATTACTCGATGCTAGGATTATCGTGGTTTAGACGGGGGCATGACTTGATGCTAGGATTATCGTAGTTTAGACGGGGGCATGACTTGATGCTAGGATTATCGTGGTTTAGACGGGGGCATGACTTGATGCTAGGTTAACGTGGTTTAGACGGGGGCATGACTTGATGCTAGGATTATCGTGGTTTAGACGGGGGCATGACTTGATGCTAGGATTATCGTGGTTTAGACGGGGGCATGACTTGATGCTAGGATTATCGTGGTTTAGACGGGGGCATGACTTGATGCTAGGATTATCGTGGTTTAGACGGGGGCATGACTTGATGCTAGGATTATCGTGGTTTAGACGGGGGCATGACTTGATGCTAGGATTATCGTGGTTTAGACGGGGGCATGACTTGATGCTAGGTTAACGTGATTTAGACGGGGGCATGACTTGATGGTAGGATTATCGTGGTTTAGACGGGGCATGACTTGATGCTAGGATTATCGTGGTTTAGACGGGGCCATTACCTGATGCTTGGATAATTGTTTTTTTAGACGGGGCCATTACGTGATGCTAGAATTATTGTGTTTATTTTAGGCGAGACTATTACTCGATGCTAGGATTATCGTGGTTTTTAGACGGGGGCATGACTTGATGCTAGGATTATCGAGGTTTAGACGGGGGCATGACTTGATGCTAGGATTATCGTGGTTTAGACGGGGGCATGACTTGATGCTAGGATTATCGTGGTTTAGACGGGGGCATGACTTGATGCTAGGATTATCGTGGTTTAGACGGGGGCATGACTTGATGCTAGGTTAACGTGGTTTAGACGGGGGCATGACTTGATGCTAGGATTATCGTGGTTTAGACGGGGGCATGACCTGATGCTAGGTTAACGTGGTTTAGACGGGGGCATGACTTGATGTTAGGATTATCGTGGTTTAGACGGGGGCATGCCTTGATGCTAGGATTATCGTGGTTTAGACGAGGGCATGACTTGATGCTAGGTTAACGTGATTTAGACGGGGGTATGACTTGATGCTAGGTTAACGTGGTGTAGACGGGGGCATGACTTGATGCTAGGATTATCGTGGTTTAGACGGGGGCATGACTTGATGCTAGGTTAACGTGGTTTAGACGGGGGCATGACTTGATGCTAGTATTATCGTGGTTTAGACGGGGGCATGACTTGATGCTAGGATTATTGTGTTTTAAAGGAGGCCATTATCTAATGCTAGGATTATCGTGTCTTTTAGACGGGTCCATTACTTGATGCTAGGATTATCGTGTATTTTAGAAGGGGCCATTACTTGATGCTAGGATTATCGTGTCTTTTAGACGGGGCCATTACTTGATGCTAGGATTATCGTGTCTTTTAGACGGGGCCATTACCTGATGCTAGGATTATCGTGTCTTTCACACGGGGCCATTACTTGATGCTAGGATTATCGTGTCTTTTTGACGGGGCCATTACTTGAAGCTACGATTAACTTGTCTTTTAGACGGGGCAATTACTTGATGCAACGATTATCGTGTTTTTAGACGAGGCCACTATTTGAAGCTAGGCTTATCGTGTCTTTTAGACGGGGCCATTACCTGATGCTAGGATTATCGTGTCTTTTAGACGGGACCATTACTTGATGCTAGGATTATCGTGTCTTTTAGATGGAGCCATTACTTGATGCTAGGATTATCGTGTCTTTTAGACGGGGCCATTACTTGATGCTAGGATTATCGTGTCTTTCAGACGGGGCCATTACTTGATGCTAGGATTATCGTGTCTTTCAGACGGGGCCATTACTTGATGCTAAGATGATCATGTCTATTAGGAAATGCCATTACTTGATGCTAGGATTTTCGTGTCTTTTAGACGGGGCCATTACTTGATGCTAGGATTATCGTGCCTTTAAGACGGGGCCATTACTTGATGCTAAGATTATCATGTCTATTAGGAAATGCCATTACTTGATGCTAGGATTTTCGTGTCTTTTAGACGGGGCCTTTACTTGATTCTAGGATTATCGTGTCTTTAAGACGGGGCCATTACTTGATACTAGGATTATCGTGTCTTTTAGACGGGGCCATTACTTGATGCTAGGATTATCGTGTCTTTTAGACGGGGCCATTACTTAATTCTACAGGCAAGAAAGTGCAGAGAAAAGCACGATATTTACGACGCTGGTATCTCGTTAATGGTACAATATTTTCAAAACTGTTTTTGTAAATCTTCGACATAGTGTCTAATATGTACATATGTAAACTTTAAAGCTTATAGTAAGTTTAAAAACTTATAAATAACCTGAGGGATAGTGTTTCTTTAAAGTGGTATTATTCCAAGAATATGATGTTATGTACAATAAAGTCTAGTTGTAAAAATAGCAGCAATTCTTTGTTCTTCTTCCATTATCAAAAATAGCAAACTTACTCTTGTCTAAAACTACTTTCCAAGCATCACGATTAATTCTTTATTTATTCTTTTTTATATAAACCAGCTTTCAGTCACTTTAAGTTCTTATAACAGTTATGCTTTTGAAGTAAAAAAAAAAACCCATTTAATCCGTTAAAAACAATACAAGAATCTTGTAAAAATATGTGATTCACCATTTCAATACAGGTACATTTGCAACGGATAACAGTTATCAAGTCCAGCATCGGGAACGGTAAACATAGATATATATTTCCAGTGTTAGTCGTCAGGTAAACTATAAAAATTTAAAGAGTAAACCATCTTCTAAATTAACCAAACATAGGAGTAAAAAAAGAAAATAATAAATAAATAAAATAAATAAATAAATAAATAAATAAATAAGAAATAAATAAAATAAAATAAATAAAATAAAAAATTAATTAATCAATGTTAGAACAGTGTTATGAAGTTTTAGAATTATGGACAAACTTTTGTCACAGTGTATTTGAGTCCGATGATTTGACTTTGAAAGCCTGCTGGAGAAAAGCTCAAGTTCCCGATGACGATAGTCACTGGTCGAGAATGCACCTTTATGTGCACTCGGAAGAGCCCCTTTCTATTCGCTGGTTCCGATCAAAGAGAATGCTACATAGACCAAGTCTGTAGTTGTGTGCAGCTTTATCTTGACATTGTAGAAAACGTACGACATTTATTTCAATATCCTTGCATATTGTCTTTATTTCATCAACAATCGTCCGAGGAAGAAATGCTGATGTTACTAGGTACATTTGTCACTGTTGTAACATTATCATTTATAGATGAGTACAAAGAAAATTATTATTTAAGGTCTTTGTGTTTGTAACGAAATATGGATACAGCGAATTTGAACTCATAAACCCTTGGTCTTCGTTATAAACGAAATTTACTACATGCAGAAATATTGGCCAAAATATGTGAATGTTGTCAGATGACTGTGAATACATTATTTTTTTTTTTGTATATGCTAGTCTAGTGCTATTACACTGAATTTCTAATCTGACAACCTACGTTCGACTCCGACTTTGTGTCGGTTTTGATTTATCATTTTCTGCCTCCCTGTCTGTCCTTGGGATGTGGCGTTCCGAGTCACGGTATACGTTGTTACATAGAAGACAACATCCACATCCCCCTTTCCTGATTTAGATGGATGCGTTGCAGACCTAACCCTTTTGTGTGTAAATTGGGGTGTTTTTGCGGGGTTGTTTATTTTCACTTGACGCATAAGCATAGTCAATATCCACTTTTGAATACCAAACGATCTGATAGGTTGAACATTTTAAAATCAATATGGAAAGAAATGTGATGCTATTTTTAATGAATAGACTTTTATCGAAAGGGCTAGACTAAAGATTAAGCTGCGTTTACTTATTGAATATTCAATGGAATTTACCATATAATTTCTAAGTAATTGAAATTTGCCTGCTTTGACCGAAGGTAAGCCCTGTCTCTGATATAGTTGTAATTTATCGACTTATTCATGTAAAAGTTGTATACCCTACAGTTCGGTATAATTTCAAAAATTAGGGCATGTAAAACAAAAACTGTATTTTTCTCGTATGGCTGAAGTTATTAACTTTGCGTTAATAAAATTTTTTGTTGCTTCAAACCCTCAGAGATATCAAAATAAAAAGAAAATACTTCGTAAATAAAGTGGGTATTCCATAAATACAACCATAACCTGACTTCGCGCATGCGCAGTTTAATCAAAACAAATACGATGAAGGGAGACTCCAAAAAAAAAAAAAAAAAAAAAAATAAAATAAAAAAAAAATAAAACGATTTCGGTAAATACTAACTTTAGCAGACTTGAATGCAGATTTTTAAAGTTACTCGTCAAGTTTACCTCGTCCTTCATGAGTGTCCATTATGTGGCGGATTCCGAATTAGATCACGTGATAAGTTGGTTATAAACATTCTGTTTACCGGTACAAACATCGCGTTTTAGACAGCTATACCTCACTTAATACGACGAATTTGATCACAACATTATTTAACATTTGCAAGGGTCTTTTTTTAAACATGTTTTAGACTTTTAGCCATTATGAATATTTCAACTTTCACACCTGACAGACCGTAAAGCTATAGTCTATATCATAATTCTTTTAAAGCTGTATACCCTATGTTTGCGAGTACAGTGCGTATTATAGATTGATTTACTCTAAATTGTTTTGATTACATATATATATATATACATGTATATATATATATATATATATAATATATATATATATATATATATATATATATATATATATATATATATATATATATATATACATATATACACATGTGGGTGCCTTGTTAACTGTAGTGTCTTTGTGCTTTATATGTTTGATTAATTTGTCTTTATTTTCTACAGGTATTTCTTCGGAGATCCAAGGTCCATAGTACTCCCAGGTGTTTCACTGATTCTATTTGTGCTTTATATATATATATATATATATATATATATATATATATATATATATATATATATATATATATATATATATATATATATATATGTAATCAAAACAATTTAGAGTAAATCAATCTATAATACGCGCTGTACTCGCAAACATAGGGTATTCAGCTTTAAAAGAATTATGATATAGACTATAACTTTACGGTCTGTCAGGTGTGAAAGTTGAAATCTTCATAATGGCTGAAAGGGGGTACGGAATTTATTAGATATAGGCTAGCTGAGAATGAACCATTCACATTCAACACTGTGAAACATTTTTTTTTACATCTTTACTTCAGCAGAACACCCCTGTGCGTTCCCCTCCATGCTGTTTATAATCAGTTAACCTAAGTTTATGAACCGTTCAGGTACATTTTTGGCATAGAGTCTTCGAAAAGAGTTCCAAATTGTGAAAAATATTACATATTCATGCGGGAAATTCTCGACAAGGCTCAAGCATGTAAGTGTCGAATTAATTTACATTTACTTTGAATTTTATAGTTCTGTAGGGTGTGTTCAAGTCTTTAATTTCTATTTTATCTTCAGACGAAGGCTTCTCTTCCCCGTATTTCTTATAAAAACTATTTAAACGTGAAAAAAGTATTGACTTTGCGTGATTTTCGCTTTTTATCTCACGACCGAGTCCCTGAGACGTACTTTGAAGAGGCATTGTTGGATTTTTTCCGACCGGATAAAACAGCAACAGAGTAAAATTAAATTTGATACCGCTGTTTACTACTCCGGTTTTCTTTTCCCCTTTTCTATCTATCTATTTATTATTATTATTTTTTCCTTTTTTTTGACAATTTGTATTATTGACAATTTTGATACACAAGTGTGTAGTGAATATTATTCCGATTAATTTGAATTTCAATTTAGTGAGTGAGACCCAGTTTCGTTTCAATTAGGTGAGCAATAATTTAATGACTTCACGGACGGTAAGGAAAACATGGGGTTTTCTTTATTCATTTCGTTTAAATTTATCTTTGAAAGTCATTCATTCTCTCTACATTGTACACAAGATCATTTATCAAGGAAAAACGATTTTCCTAACTTTGTCGGATATAGTTTTTGATGTTATGTAGATTTCTATAGAGAATAATATCAGTTTTATATGTGCGTTGACCGCTTTTCTTGTCACAGAAAATATCGTTCAATGTTTTAGTAATTAAAAAATTTTACGTTTAAATTCTTGACATTACCGACTTTCAATGTTTATTCAAAATGAAAGAATTTGATTGACTGTAGTGTGTGTTCCCACATCGCTTTAGCTGTAATTTCCAAGTTAAACTGTATGAAAAAGTACTAAGGCGAAATAGGAATTTTACTTAGGCGAGATGGGAACTTGGCTTCTACGATTGAATCATAATCAAAAAGTATTTGTTAGAGGTAAAACAACGTTTTATGTCATTAAAGGATATATAAAATGAAAACAAAAGTTAGATTTTAATTCTAAATGTGCTCTCTCTCTCTCTCTCTCTCTCTCTCTCTCTCTCTCTCTCTCTTGTTCTCTTCCTCTTTTTCTTTTTATTCTATCGTTCTTTTAGCGGCTGTAATTTTGTTTTAAATCATATCTAATTGGTTAGAACATAGATATTTAAGATTATTTTATAGATACTGTTCACATTAGAAATAAAGTCCAACGATGTTACTGTTAATTTCCTTTTCATTATCAGCATGGCTATAGATTTAGTTATAAAGTTATCATTTGAAATGCTGCTCACATTGAAAATAATGGTTTGCTGGAGTACTGTTCAAATTTTGAACTTAGCTGGGATTCTGGGATACTCGACACCGTGACTTGGCCGACTCCGATCTGTGACATGGGATCTCTTCAGCACCAATGGGTCAAGGACCAACAACAATCTTGAAGGCTGGAACAGTAAGCTGTCAAGTCGAGAGAGCTCATCCACACATATACAAGATCATCAGCATCATATTTTAGGACCAGCGAGCTACAAACGAGGTTAAGACGGTCCAGTACCGTAACGGGGCCGAGGCGCTTAATGTATGCTGTGTAAAGGAAGTTTATCTATGAAATGTGCTGAATTTATATACTTGCGGGAATATGTAAACAATATCTTCTAAAGTTATGTTATGATATATATATATATATATATATATATATATATATATATATATATATATATATATATATATATATATAGATATATATATATATATATATATATATATATATATGTATGTATGTATGTATGTCTGTATGTCTGTCTGCCTGTGTATGTATGTATAAAATCAATCAATCAATTAATCTATCTGTATTTGTTGAGGAAAATTCGTGCGAACTACTTATGTGCAATTATTTCTATTGTTTAGTGTGCATAAGAAAAACTTATATAAATGAGAATTATGTATGGAGCTTAATCGACCTAATTTTGTGAACCCGGTATTATATACTGTCAAACTCCGTCAATATTAAAACAGGACTGTACAACTCTTTATTGAAATGAAACAAGAAACCGTTAAAACGGTAAGGTCGGATTGCTAAGCGTTGACAATCATTGAAAGTAGAATGTGTTTTGAAACACTATGCCTACAGAAGGAACAGACTGCAATATAATCTACTTTAGTATAAGGGACAAAGTTAATAGGTCATTTAACTCGGTAACATCTGCAAAAGCTTCATTGGTTTAATGAGCATGCATAGCATGAAGATGTCTTTACCTCATGTGATGCAACTAGAGACAAATAATTGTACAAACTGACAGAGAAAAACTACAAGCTCAAAATTTATCTTTCAATAACCCCTTTACGCTGTAAATGGGCATTTAATATTGAACCCCTGGCGAAATTAGGACAATTACTCTACACTTACTCGTGTGGTTAGAAAGCACACAAGTCTCAAGGTCTTTCTATAATTGACTAAATTCACTACACTTGACTAAATTTGACCTTGAAACTGGCAACATTCAAGGTCTAAGTCACAAAGGTAACCAGGTATAGTGCTCATTGATGTCCATCTGTGTGCCAAGTTTGAAAGATCTAATTTTAATGATTTTTCTGTAGTTGATTAATACTTCGACATGCATTTGACTTTGAAACTGGAAACCTTCAAGGTCACGGTCACAAGCAAATATTTCAATAGATAGAGCTTATCAAGGTCTACATGTATTTTCTTACTTATTGATTTTTGGACAACTGACCATAAATTGTAAAGTTGCTTATTTATATTTATTTATTTTTTGTTATGATTCAGTTTAAAAATAATAATGTTTTAAACTTTAGTGCAACACAATGATAGAAAAATATGTGAAGTAAGATTTTATTACTTTATTTCTTCTCTTTTCTTTTTTTTTTTTCTTTAGATTATATTTAATGTATTTTATGTAATATAGTATATATATATATATATATATATATATATATATATATATATATATATATATATATATATATATATATATATATAATGAACAAAAGAAAGCGCGCATTAACATTTTAAAGGGCGGAGCTTGTCTGGATTCGCTCTAACTGGGTCGTGTACTACTATTTATAGAAAACACTCCAAATTCAAAAGAATTTCACAGAACCAACTCATGGGAAAGTGAATCAACAAAATTACCTTTCACAGTTTTTCTTTGGTTTCAAGGCACGATCAAACTTTGAACAATGCACTTCCAATTTAATATGTGACACAAAACACCGTAGTGTACTACTGCAGACAACACAGGCCACTTCTGTAACATACTAACATCTTGAATTTCTTTGTAATCGACTAATTCATTATTGTATGATAATCCTAGTATTTTGTTATCTTTTCTGTTTGAGGTTTTATTTAATATAAGAATTTTTCAGCCTTTCAAAATATTAAGTCTGTTACAAAAAGATGTTAAGAGAAAATTGAAAAGTTAGAACGCACGGTGTTTCGAAAATACTTATGTAAATTTAGCGTGGAATTTGATTTATTTTAAGTTTCAAAAATATTTTAAAACGATTTAGTAAATGGTAATATAAGGAATGAGCGTCTTATTAAATATGGTTCGTTATGTGCAAATTTTTCATTTTTTGAGAACCGCTTCGCGGTTCACGAAATTTGCGTGTGACCAATCAGTTTAAAACCATATCTTTATTCCGCTTTTCTATTTGTCCTGGTGACAAATATCTGATGAAACCTGGTGATCTGGTGAAACCCCGTAAGAGGTCATTTATTCTGGTGAACTCTGATGACGTTCCATTCTCCGAAACCGTTATTTCCCATAGCCAATTAATGACTCGGCTAGGCACGTGATAGTGATGCAATATGTAGCAAACACTGTTCAAAACTACCTTGTGGGTCACGCACGCTGTGAATGTTAATTTCATTCCTAGGAATTTGAGGCCGATCCACTGATTGGCTGAAAATCAGAGTTCACCAGAACATGACACCTTACGTAGTTTCGCGAGATCTTTATCCGTAATGGTACAAATAGAAAAACGGAATAAAGATCTGGTTTTAATGAAATTGGCGTGTGACGAACCAGAATTATATTCCATGAACACCCCCCCCCCCCCACACACACACATAAGACACTTATTCCGTCAATAAAATGACACAAAGCTGAAAAATGTATGGAAATGACTAAGTCCATAGGCTGTGTCATTCTGCCTTGGATCCAGCACTGACATAAGCAACATATGTCTAGAGAAATTGATGATCATTGATAATCCTCCGAAATAAATGCCAGTCTCTTATTTTACGTATTCACGCTGTCAAGGCTAAATGCGGATGTCCCTTCAGGCGCGGATCCCGAAATTGTGTGGAGAGGATTCCACTTTAAATGTATTTTTCTGAGAGGAAACCCACCCTTTTTTTGGGGCCCCCCCCCCCCCCCCCCGCTTCTCCAACCATGATTCTGTGTGTAAAATTACTTATTTTACACCGAAAAATAACCCCCAAAAATCTCCTGGGATGGAAATTTTTGCCGAATTTTGGGAAGTAATAGTAACGTTTCCCTTAAAATTGTTGATGATAAAACATCGATTTCCCATACGCCATTTTACGGGAATGATTTTCTCCCCCCAAATGCCAGTCCCTCCTATAACGTGAAGGGGCCTATACAGCACGAGTACTGCTATGGTCATGATTTGGATGGGTTTTTTTTCTGGTTCTTAATCTGGAAATCCAGGAAAGGAACATGTTACTTTTCTTGTATACTTGTAAGATTACGCCCCCATGTCGGCCATCTGGAAAATCTTAAAATTTGTTATTCTCTCATATATATATCTCAGAGCAATTTTTAAAGAATGCATACAACATGTAGGAAACTTACTAAAGTTATACGTTTTACTACAGAAGCTGCATGATTATATAGAGACGGAGTTACCGGTCATATTGTTACATGATGAGATCCCCAAGTGTTGCCTCCATCACTGCCATCATCGTTATTCTGTCGGCATGTCTCCTCCTGGGATGGAATTTTCTGCATTCAAATGTTCAGTACTTCAAGATACAAGTTCCTGTGTCTGATCTGAGTAACAATAGGTTACCTCTCAAAGTTCCGCAAAAAATGATCAAGTATGTTTTATCTGCAGTGCCGTTTATTCCAAGAAGCTCGGACTCTCCGAAAAACCTCACCGACGAGGCTAAACAACTGCTACAGAAACTGAACGAAGAGAAAGTGAAACAAGACGATCCTCAACTAGTGCAAGCAATACGGGATTATTTTGTGCTGCCGCCATCTAGAGAACCGTACAATTTGGATAATCCCGGTCGATTAGAGTATTCGAGAGGTCAAACCCCCTTTGTCGACAGCAGACTTAATTATATGGTGAGTAACTGAGATATACTCCCGCCATTCAGATTTTACAATAATGCCATCAAAATCGAACTTGGTGCATTTGACGGATTTTATTTTTCATATTGTCATCATTAAAAATTACAAAATGCACTGTGGCTGGTCGATTGTTGATTTCGTTTTTATCTTTACACTTTTGTGTCACTTGCGAAGCAGTGTGACATAAAGGGAAAATTTTGTCTGACGTCTGTCAGTCTGATGCTTAAAATGCCTTTATTACAGGAGCTTTTTATATTTTAACTTTTTTCATTAAAATAAATGTCATTGTATTATGGACTGGTGTTCTTCCTATTGAAAAGTGCTGTACTATAAATCCTGATACCTAGAGTGAAGTGTGGAGCTTAGATGTGTTACAACGTCTAAGTTTGGGAAGTTAGAGTACAGCCAACCGTGCTCTAACTTCCGTGTATAATGGAGTGAAGATAACATCAAATTTCAAACTTAATTGAGATATTGGATTCACTGCAAGGTAAAAATTTGAGATTGAATCTGTAGAAATTGAGCTAGTCACAAATTTTAAAGTCATTAACCTGGGGCTTCCTACTTCGTCAAGTGCCGTCATATCGATATCAAAGTTGCCGAACAATTCAATTCCAGAGTCTTCATCGTCAAATTTTAAAAAGTCCGTACCGATAATGTGGTTTCCTCGATTTCTTTCTGCTCTTATATTTGTGATAATGCGTAATGAAAAAAAGTCACTGTGGCACAATCGAAATTTGGGGACGGGACTTAATTAGTGTAATATAATACAAGACATTTTAGTATATGTGTTCATATGAATAATTGTTAATTTGTAGAATATATATATATATATATGTCTACATATAGGCCTATACATGTTTTTTCATATTTGTACATATGTGAAGTAGCATGCTATGTATACATGGCAAACCGACTTAATTATAACTTACAAATGTCTACATATGTACCTATGTATAACTTTTTATATACATAAATGTATTTCTGTACTGTATTTGAATACTGGTTTACCATTACTTTTATACTTGTATTTACTAGTGATTGCATATTTACATGTTTCTACGTGTATTTGTATCTGTATAAATACTAACACTTGATTCACGTCGGCCTATCATAAATGTATTTAAAATTTTGTACAAATGGAGAGAGCTTTATATAAGCTATCTGCTTGCTGCTCAATCCATAAATTGATGCATATGTATATATCTTATTAATGTATATTTTTCACAATAAATACTGTTTAAACCAAGACATTTGAAGAACATTTACTCGGTTTATTGGGATTTGTAGTACAGGCACAAATGGGTGGTACTCGTTGCTGACGCAACTCGTACCCGTCCATTTATGCCTGTACTACAAATCCCAATAGACCTCGTAAAGATGAATGTATGCGTGTATGTATATGTATATATGTCTATTATTATTATTATTATTATTATTGTTGTTGTTGTTATTATTATCATTATTATCATCATCATCATCATCATCATCATCATCATCATCATTATTATTATTATCTGTGTTTTAATGAAAGTGGGGAATGTACTATTTGAATTATATTAAGCTTTGATTGACTTCTTTGGAAGTAATGAAAACAATCTTATAATTAACAAGGATAGAGCGCTCACAGTACTCTACAAGAATTGCCGTTTTTCAGACAGATCCGTCCCGATGAATCCAGGGTGGGGTAATTTAAGCCCCAAAGGATATCCTTCTTTGACAAATTATTTCAGACCAGCTCCACATGGGGTAAATCTATGGTATGGCAAAGTAGGTCCACATGGGGTACATCCATGGTATGGCAAAGTAGGTCCTTATAGGATACATCCATGGTATGGCAAAGTAGGTCCAGGGACGTGCCATCGGAGTAAAGGAAAAGTTTAGATGGATTACATAAAGTGTTCTAGAATGACGAGGAAATAATTTTGATTCAACTCTTACATAAATGTTCTGAAAATTGAGAAAATTCCGATACTTTCTAAGCTTCTCGTGTGCTTATTTTGCTCAGTTGAGCAATATAGGTCCATTCTGGTCTTTCACGTATTGCAAAATAAATCTTTTGTAACTGATTTTTGACACTTTTATGGCGTGTTCTCTGTCTTTTTTCTTCTTTATCAGTTTTATGTATATATATATATATATATAAATATCGATATAAATGTTCTTGCGTATAGAATATAAATATATATATTTATAATTTCTTGGACTTGGAGCTAGGGTTGGGCAACAAAGATTCCCGGTACTTTCCTTTGACAAACGTCTTCAGACTGATTGTAAACTAAGATAAACAAATAACAAATCAAATACATTAGTGATTTTGAAGTCTGTCGAAAGAAGCATTCTTGTTTTTGGTTCCTTTGTGGCGATTTGACATCATCTCGGACATTTTTCTTCACATTTTCAAATTCTTCCCGTCATTTTCTTGTGGAAAATTTATATCTAATTAGTATTGTTATGTCTGTTTCCACTTTTAAAACTTAAATGGGAAAGAAAGGGACGGGTTCTTTTGTCTGTTATATACAGTTTTGTACAATTTCTCCTAAATAAAAAGATTTGGATAAAAGACTCAGTGTCCTTACCGGCTAGATCCAGGGGTTTGTCCATGTTGAGGCAATGTAGGTCCAGGCAAGTAAAGGCAATGAAATATTGTGAATCAACAAAATCTGACATCACTGTTAATTTTGTCATGAATTTCATGTACGATTTTATAGATGTATTTTTTTCTTTCTGAAGGAATCTGGATTCTATGTGGAGTGTGGCGGTCTTACTGGGGAAAAAGGGTCGAACACCCTTTTCTTCGAAAAAGTCAGAAAATGGAACGGTCTTGTGATTGAAGCTGATCCTGGAAATTTTAAAATTCTGAAATCGAAAAACAGAAAAGCATTTATAATGAATGCATGCCTTAATCCATATGGTTATCCCGCTGAAGTAAGTTTTAAGATATGCGTTTTACAGTTAAAATACAGACTGACCTCTTTAGCTCACCTGAGTCGAAGGCTTAATCGAGTTAGTGCAACCATTCCTAGTCTTCGTCCGTATGTTCGTCTGTTCTAATCATTTAAATTTCGACTGCTTCTTGAAAACTTCTGAAGGAATTTTGATTGCTCTTCGTAGGGATGAAGAACTCAATGTCCCCTTGAAGCGTTGCTTTTCGGCCAGATCCGTCAAAAAGTGAATCCAAGATAGGGCCATATAGACCCAAAAGTGCATTCTCCTTTATTCAACTTCTTCACACAGGCTACATAGATCAAGAAACTAAAACATCAGAGTAGTTAGAAGGGTGTCTTAAAAGAAATATTGCTGGTTTTGGTTCAGTTGTCTTTTATTTGACGGCTTGTCGACTTTGTCATTTTTTAATATTTTATGAAAGTTCTTGGACTTTTTTTCTGTTTGTATGTTGTTTATAATGCATTGATTTTGTATATTTTATCTCATTTTGTGTCATTAAAGAGAAGCATTTCTTAGCCAACTTTCAGGGATTGTTTGGACATAATAGATATATATGTCCCTATAAACACACACACATATACACACCTACACACATATCCCCATACACCACACCACATACACACCACACTGCATACACACCCTCACACAAAGAGACAAGCACACACACGAAAAACTATAAAAAAGGGGGGGGGGCACATGTATATTAGCCGAATTACTTCAGCCATTTTTGGTACAAAATCTGGATTTTTACTGGTATTTATGTGGCCAAAAGGGGGGGAGGGGGCTTTAAACCCGTCACTGTTCATATAACTTAGAGTCTACAACAAACTTCAGATGGCTTATATTCGGTATTAAAGACCCTGGATCATTCCCGGTGTGCCTTGTCCCACATAGTAGATTTTTTACCTGGTTTAAAATACGAAATGCGATATTCCCATTCAGCCATTTTTGGTACAAAATCTTGGATTATTACTGGTATTTATGTGGCCAAAAGGGGGGGAGGGGGCTTTAAACCCGTCACTGTTCATATAACTTAGAGTCTACAACAAACTTCAGATGGCTTATATTCGGTATTAAAGACCCTGGATCATTCCCGGTGTGCCTTGTCCCACATAGTAGATTTTTTACCTGGTTTAAAATACGAAATGCGATATTCCCACCTCGGAATCGAGCCACGTGCAACCAATTTAAGATAAAAACTTCACCCCCGGTGTCTGCTAAGCATGCCGTAATATATGTACGTCATTGGAACAATCATTTTGGGGGCTGTCTCCGTGAGAAGTAAAGACGACTGACGTGTATGTAAACAAGGTATCGAGTCATAAGGCTAAAGTATCACTATAAAATGTTTAAAACATTTTGAGATAATTTGCGACAGTTTTGCGTAATAAAATGAAATTTCGCGTCATTTGGCAACAGTAAAATATTTTAACCCTATCAAAATGAGCCCATCGGCTTTCGTATAAAGACAATAAAGCTTCTTTTGTTTACACCCGAACCGATGTGTGCAATTTCTCAGAATTCGGGACTTCATGAAATTGCCAAATGGAAAATCGTTATTTCTTATCTTTCATCTTCAGCCTGTTACCTGGTTCAGCGACTATTTAGTTCTGAAGGCGAGAAATTGCGATTGTGAATTATATTACATACTTTCAAAGAAAGCCAGGGACAAACTACTATACTGAGTCTTTACTTTCTTGATACTCGGGATCAAGTTTATTATTTTATTTAGACCTTTTTCGTATAGTGATTTTCTATTATGACGTAACAATCCAAGAATTGACGTCATGAGAAAAAATTCCGACAAAATTTTATGTTGGCATTGGGCTCCTTGTATGATTTAAAATATGAAATTTCTGTATTGAACCTATTGATGAGGTCAGATATTGTTAGACTAATAGAAAATTGTTGTTGTAGTAAATATTGAAATGTCAACAGTCTGTCATCATAAGGGGGGAAACTTATTCACAATTATTGAAGATTTATTGAACATTTACGTCCACAGACAGGGGATGCACGTGCTTCCCAGACTGCCTTCATATTGAGTCAAAAAGCAAATATTTCTTCTATGAATGGTTTTATGAAAAACATTATACTACAGTTCCCCTTTCTGAGATTTAACTTTAAAGTTTTTTTTTCCTTTGTTTCTGTGTGTGTGTGTGAGTGTGGTGATTTTTCTTTTTCTTTCCATTTTAGTTTTATTTATTTATTTATTTATTTATTTATTTATTTATTTATTTATTTATTTATTTATTATTTTATTTTAGTTTCCGAAAATGAATACTCTGCTTATCTATTAGTCCCACTGCGGATAATGGAACCAGTACAGAGGCAGAATAAAGATATTGTCTAAACTTTTAATCAGATGCAAATGAATACCACGTGTTTCTAAAATAATATGCACCAGTGGCAACTTTATAGCAAACCTGAGCCATTGTCAAAGTACACGGCCTGTTGTCCATCCCATCAGTCGTCACTAAAACTTTCACATTTTCGACTTCTTCAGAACCACTGAAGGGATTTTGCTGAAACTTGGTTGGGATGAAGTATTCAAGGTCCCATATAAGCTACTGTTGTTAGGCCACATATACCTCGATGGTTCTCTCCTACGACAAACCTTTTCTGAAGATCGATTACATACCAAATACATAAGATTTATGTAGATGGGTGTTTTTAATTGATGGTTCCATTCAAAATCAAATTTTGAACAATTTTTCTGGGGGTTTCTCAAACTTTGTTAGTTTCTGATAATTTTAAATGCCTTTCAGTTCAACTGATCCGAAAGTATCTACTACATCGTTTGATTAAAATATCTAGATACGTACGAGTTCAAAATTATAGATATGTATCTTTATAATTCAAAATCTTAATGTATACCCGGCAGACAAGACGCTGAATAAGCTATCGTTGATAATATAGTAGTTTATCTTGACATGTTTTAAATCAATCCCTTTTCTGAAGACAGAATATCCATTTTCAGATAAATCAAGTCAAAATTTACAATTTTTATCGTTTTAGTAAAAATATTTATCTAATAAATTTCTAAACACTGCAAGCCCTCCCCGTTTTACTTAAGGATAAAATTTACTGCACCCTCATAATTACCAAAATTATGCTTAAACCAACATCCCCCCCCTAAAAAAATAAATACTAAAATAAACTGAAACGGAAAACAAAACCAAAACAAAGAATGCACTTTAAAATACAAGCTTAAGGTTAATAAAAATGAGCGTCGCTCCTTACCGTCGGTTATCTACGTATAACCGGGCAGTAACGATATAAAGTATTGTCTGATGATGTTTACTATACATATTCAATACTAAAGATGATATGAACATAAGTACCTGCAATAGACTTACAAAGGCATGGCGAAGGTCTGGAATAGCAAATATGCATTTATAGACATTATAGAGAAATTGACGGAGGATGAGCATCAGAGATAATATATGAAATACTGAGACTTAGTTAAGCAATTTAAGGAAACCGACATAACACGTTGAAAGACAAATGCAGTGAGTGAGTGAAACAACACTCAGATATTACTAGAGATACTATACAAAAATGTACATATAAAATGGAATAAATGTCATTATTGACTGTACATGTACTCTGTAAGGTGGGAATGTTTATGTGGCATTACTTATAAACTCAGCCAGAAAAGTGGGATTTTTCACCTCACCCCCTTTTCCCTCTTACGTCTATGACAATGCAGAGTCACAAAATATATTTATATTTTCAGCTTTCATTTAACAAAGCTCTGAATAGAGGGAGAGTTATCCATGATGAAGAGAGTCGACAGTGGATTAGAAATCAACATATAGAGCTTAGAGCAGTCAAAGTACAATGTTTTCCCTTTTATTCTATATTGTTGGCACTCAATCAAACTCGAGTGGACTTCTTCAGTTTGGATATAGAAGGCGATGAATTAAATGTGTTGAAGACTATCCCATGGGATAAAGTAGACATCCGGATGCTAGCAGTGGAGTATGTCCATGAAACTGGAAAACATCAGAATCTGCAACGTTATATGGAAAGTGTTGGGTACGATACCCTACTGAAAATGCAGAGGGACGATGGGGGTGTCAATGACTTGATATTCAGGAAAAAAGGACTGACTCATTGATAGTAGTAATTTCTAAATGATTTTGATGTTTTAATAACTATTTTATGTATTTGTATTTGTTTCTTATTGAAAGCAAGTATAATTATGCAATACATGTATGGTACCGTACTCTATTTTTTGTAAGTTGCCTTGTAAGATTGGCGACTGTAGCTCAGGTTCAGTCGCACCACATTTCGCCAATAAAGTTAAATGTTGTCTTGATGTGCTTAGA